>JAWPHD010010855.1:0-89360 GCA_037043455.1 Cyrtodaria siliqua | reverse complement strand
GCTGTGGTTCAAATCCCGTTCCGGGCAAGTACTTTTTGTTATAACATATATTCTGAAGCTGTATATTTATCGATGTTACCTGTTCGAAGGCTAAATAAAAATGTGATATTTTACGCATCGATTTCTGCCTTATATACCGACGTTCGGTGACTCATTCATATTCAGTTATTACCAGTTAATATAGAGGGTCTGTAGCTTTAAGGCAGTGACATGCAGTAAACATAGTAAGGTGTACATAAAAGAGTGCAGTCAGATTCAAATTAAACAGAAAACTGGGAATCATTCATTCGAGTTGATGAAAATAAGGTCGAACTATTTAGCTATCTAGTTACTGAATCTGTGGCAATTGAACTTATTGATAAAAAATAGTGTCAACCAAGGACAAAAAAGTAATTTGCAATCTACTGAGAAAAGATGCTAGTGAACTTCCGCCATGTACACATGAAGCGACAATTACGAGCTTAAAGTTGCATATAAATATTGTGGAAAACAAAACTGTAAAAGAGTGATAATCAGAACTGTTCATCTTAATGTTTTTGATTTGTCAATTGCTCTCTTTAATGAGCTTAGTGTTAATGAAGTGTGTATTGCATTTGTCACTGGGAAGCATTTTCGGTTCATATCTGCACATGGCATAACCGAATCGCTGGGTCCAGAAATGTCAAAACGTTCTTTTTCAGTGGTAACGGAAAGACGACTGCATTGGTTGTAAGCAATATTTATTCAGAAGTCATGGAAGCTTTTCATGTATTGGGCTATACTCCTTCATTGAAACGGTTGGACGAGAAGATGTCGATTCTGGAACGCTTTGTAGTGCTTTTGTAGGATAGTAAAACACATGTGAAACAGCAGATGAGGTACGAAATTATCTCTTCACAAGGAAATGAAGGTCAGTCGATTTAATACCACTTACATCTGGTGCTTTACTTTAACACACTAAGGGGTTGTCAATCCTTAGAATCAAGTGCTCGTTTACTATGCCCAAGTCTTGGGTGCTGGCAGAGAACCCAAGGAAAGATCTGGAAACCAGTGTTGACCGTACTTCCTGAAACTTTTAAAGCTTGCCAAGAACTACTAAGATGTAGGTGTCAGACAGAAAATGGGTGCTGAAGCCAATGTAAATGTGTAGATTCAGCAATACGATGTACAGCATTATGTAGTTGTGAAGGTGATTGTGAGAGAGATAACAATTAGAAACAATATGTAGATTAGGTTCAGTTATGTTCCATTCACACATCAAATAATATGTATATAAGAACAATTTATATAATTCTAAAGTAGAGTATTATCAAACATAGGATGATAATCATCCTTGTTACATTTTCTACATAGCCGTAAAATGAGTGCGCTGACCACTTTTAACTTCAGATTTGTAACTTTGAAAAGCAAAATATGTAAATATTTGTGCAATGAAGAAACACTTGTATTTGTTCAAGCCATCGTTTAAACACTTTGAATCAATATATTATGGACCCATATACAATGTAAATGTTAGACTTTGACCTTTTTTTCTGATTGTAAAGGCCATAAAGGCAATGAACTTGCATTAAAATAAGACTGTTGTCAAATTTCAAAACTCTATATACTTTTTAACAAAAACAAGATGCACAAGAAGGCATGTGGACGTTCTACTGGCTAAAATGGCTCTTATATCAAGGGTTGTCGTCATAAAATGCCCATCTGTACTTCTTTTAAAACATTTCAAAAACAAGAGGGCCAGGATGGCCCTGTAATACTCACATTGTAATCATGGGCAATTAGTCTGCTGTGTCTATTCTGGCATGGGTATTTTTTAATTTGTCCCGTTTTCTTCTATGGTCATAAACGTGTGTGTGTGGGTGGGGGGAGGGGGGGGGGGGAAGTTGGGGTATATTAACATTCTAAACAAATATGGTAAATATCAGATACAAAATGATGTAGCTACTGATTTAACAAAGGAAAATACAAGGGTCATAACTCTGTCGTTACTAATAGCATCTAGCTGGTTTCCGAACTTGTCCAAGATTTCATTGATATACAGCGATTTGCACATCTAGACATCATACTGAGGCTTCCTGTTAAATTTCGTAGAAATTCAACAAGCCGTTTAGGAGGTGTAGCGCCCACAAGAAATTTAAAGTAAACATGTCAAAGGGCCATAACTCCGTCAAAAATCAGCGAACTGTAACAAAAGCGCGATATGCATAACTAGAAATCATACCAATGCTTCCTGCTAAGTTTCATCAAATCCAACGCGCCGTTACAAAAAAAAAGGAATTAAAAAAAAAATACCTAAAAAAAAAATAAAAAAAAAAAATAAAAAAAAAATAAATAAAAACATAATAACAGAAAAAAAATGCAAATTTGGTTAACATTGCTCAAGAAAGGTGGCCTGTATCGTGTAAACAACATGTAAAACTGCATTTTTTGCTACTTCAGGGCCCATAACTCTGGTGTAACTGGTTATCCCATTGTCGAATTTGTCCGATATCTTATGGTCATATACAATCTGTGCAAGTTTAGTTAAGATTGCTCAAGAAATGTGGCCTTAATCGCGTAAACAAGATGAATAAGAGTCAATACTCCGTTATTACTAGTCGAACTGGAGGCTTTTCGAAATCCTCTGAGCTTTCATTGATATCAACAATCTAGTAAAGTTTGAAAAAAGATCGGATGAAAAATGAAGGACATATCGTGTTAAAGAATTATAGCATATTTTAGAAAATCAAGGGCCATAACTCCGGTGTAAATGGTCAAATCTGGCTCGTTTTCGAATTCGTCAAAGATTTCATTAATATTCATTACTATTAACAATCTGGGCAAGTTTGGTAAATATTAAATAATAAATGAAGATGCTAGAGTGTTCATAAGGCAGAAAATGGCATTTTTTAGCAAAAACAAGGCCATAACTACGGCGTATGGTCCGATCTGGTTGGTTTTCGAACTCGTCCAAGATTTTATTGCTATTAACAACCTGTGCACGTTTGGTAAAGTTCAAATAATACATGAAGGTGCTAGAGTGTTCACAATGCAGAATATGGCTTTTTTCAGAATAACAAGAGCCGAGCTTTCATTGACATTAAAATCTGATAAAGTTTGGTAAAGATCGGTTGGAAAATGAAGGCCCTAAATCAAGGGCCATAACTGCGCTGGTACTGGTCCGATCTGGCGGTTTTTTAAACTTTTCCGAGCTTTTATTGATATTAACAATCTCATATAGGTTGGTAAAGATCGGATGAAAAATGAATGTCCTACGACGGACGGACGACGGACAACTCGCCATCCCGTTTTTTACTGGTTTTCGCGCTTTGACGCCGTCATTTTGACTTTTGTCTTCATATTAGTAGTTTTAGTTTTAGTATTATTAGTCATTGCAACGTAACTAGACATGTATCGATGTTTTGTTTCAATCATTTGATTTCTTATGAGTTGGATTACAACATGTATGAATTTTAAAAGCATCTTAAAAGTTTATGCATGTCAATAAATGAGTGCAATATCGAATAACGCCACATTATTTGAACAGCCCTCGTACACTATGCTCGTCAAGATTATATATGGATCCATTTTACATGAGGTTTGCGTGTAACAGCGTTTAAACACATGGTGTAATTAAAGGGACTGGGGACGATCTAGAAGAGTGATTGGTGTCAATTCAAATTCAAATGATACCTTCATAATGTGCTTGAGTTTTATGGCACGTTCCCATATGGCTTACATATAGCCGCTCATTACCATAGGGTAAATAATTATACTGCCAACAAGTGTACATCTACTTCAAAGAAAGTGTACTTCCCGTTTTATTGGGTTGCCAGTAGGGTAAGTGTGAGGTTTGGTGCACCCTAGAACCTGGTTTAAACCCCCAGCGGCCTTTTTTGTCACTGACCGTTCCAAGGCGGTAGGCCTATTGTCACCCCTTTTGTGTTTGTGATGTCTTATTTGGCCTTTTATTCATCTTTAAAACAATTCTTTGTTTCTCTGTGTGATTGTGATTGACTGTCGTCCTTGAATGCTGATTTTCCTGTTCGATTTTTATATCTATAATCTATCACAAAACCATAATTTGTAATAGACTTAATTAAAGCATCATATGAATTACTATTAATGATATTTACAATACAACTAGCTGCGTCGTCTAGTTTTCCAGACCAAACTATTTCACTTACAATACTTCAATTTTACTGATAATGGATCCCAATTTAGTGTTTATTCACATGCAATATGAATCTATAACACAATCTGATGAGTTTTTTCGTACGTAGATTCACACTCATAATGCTTTTATATCGCCTCCAGTTCCTTTAAACAGTATTAAAAGGAAGTTACGCCGTAACCGAAAGCCTCGTTACGGTTTTGATAATTCGAGTTTTGAAACTCTAATTGTATTAGAGGTTCAATAACTACTAACACATAAAACAACAAGGTAGATTTTTAAACACATCACTATAATCGCAATTGATGTATTAATACACAGCCGTGATTTGTTTGTGTTTTCCAAATACACTTTAATCAGGAATTACTCTTTTCAAATCGATGTCAGATCGGTGTCAATATATCTGAATTGATATATTGTTTGTTTCTACATCTAGAAATGTGAACATATGACGACTTCCTCTTTAAAATATGATATTTTTACTAGTAAATGGCAGATTGCAGGCTATAAACTATTGTACTGGTTTAAGTTGAACCTGATTTATTATAGCTTAAATTTAATTGAAAGTTCCTACAATTTATTAATGATACATGACACAATGGCAGTATTTGTTTATACACAAATCAACCATGTTGTCTGTAAGTATATCTTTATGTTTCTATACATATATACAGATAAAAATGGAAGACAATGGAGAAATCTCTAGTGATTTAGTACTTTAGTGGGTTAGGTGTTACCGAGTTTATAAAATGTGTTCACTCAGATATGGAAACACCATTATAGCAATATATAACAACTATGTTGAGTGCCTGAAACAAACATAGGCAAATGAAAATAATCTCGCCGATGATGATCGAACGTGAACAATCTTAACGAAACTAATGCGCCAGATAACGACACAATTACACTACAAAACCGTTTATCAAAACTCTATACAGGTGTTCAGGCAATATAATAATGTGTATGTGCAGATTAAAGTATAGGTTTAAACGGGTTCTTAAAATACCCGTGATTGAATATGCGTAAAATGAATTATGAATTGGTAACTCTTAATTCAACGTTCCTGTTTTGGAGTTTGGCTTGGCTGGTTAAAGCCGTTTATATTGTGTCTATAGAGTTTTGATTCTCAAAATATGTAAGTATATATATACATCTTTAGTATACACGTTAAAAACCTATGTGATGGCAGTGATCAGCTGTCTTCCAACTACGACAAAGTTTCTGTTCTGTGTCGGATAAATTTGAATGAGTAAAGAAAACAAGTTCCTCCAACTTGACCCACATCCCTTGATAGTTCTGCAAGTTAAACTATAGGTTATGCTATGAATTGATTTTCCCTTTGCTACAATTGTTGCATATTTTCTTCTTATTTTAATATCATTAGGGATAACGAATGGTTTTCTTCACGTACCGCCTGACATTTTTGTATTTTGTATTTTTAACAATTATATTATTAAGAAATAAAGAAAACATTAAGAAACTATTGAAACTGTTTAATATGCTAATAACTAATTCCATTTAGTACTCTACAAATGCAACAATATCGTTTTAATACTAATAACAATGTTAATACAATACTATACGTGTTATCAGTATTATCGAGGGTAACATACTAATAGGATAAATAGTATTAACCATAGTTGGAAAGAAAGGGTTGTCAATGTTCAATATGTCTATTGGAAATACCGTTTATAGACAACTACTTGAATTCTAAGGATACGAACTGTGCGACTCGTTTAGCCATGCTTTTTGTATTGCTATTAAAGTAATTTCATGTTGAGTATTTTTTCGGTTACTCAGACGGATGGCATCGAAGCCTTTAATAACACTCTTGGTATTAGATGATATATTTTCTACTATGGTTACAATACAATGTATCGTCAAGAACTTCAACTCAACAAAGCCAATATTTCTGGTGTTGCTGGCTTCTTTTCTCAGTTTACATCTCTATTTACATAGAGAAATTATAAACAAAATCTATGTATGTTAGGAACGAGAGACAGAGAATTGCACATATATGGAAAATGTGTTTTTTTTATAAAAGAAAACAACATGTTTATAATAACAGTGTCACTGAACATATTTTAAATATTGAGTTCTGCTCAACTCGTGCTAGAGGGCGTGAAAGGTAGCAAGCAGTTTCACTTCATTTTATTTTACATTAACGTGTTCGGCGATTACTAATTGTCCCCTTTCATACTCTTTTATATACTACAGTAGCGTTGCCTGTGCAGCGTGACGGCAGTAGACATCATCCCGTGTTGCAATCATAACTATTATTTGTATTTCTTTCTTTCGAGATCGCTGCGCCCAATATGTATATACAGATAGCGAAGGTACATTCTCAAATACTTATTTATATGTTGTCTGCATTTTATTTTAGTATTTTGATTGTTACTTTATGTTAAGCGCATGATTCGATTCTCTGCTGCCAATTCAATTCCATTTTGTTTATTGCGCTAAGTTTCTCGTTTGGAGAAAAGCATTTTGCTGGAAACTGGGACTATACGATACTGAAGATGGAATAACTCATTTGTAGGAACCTCAAACATAAAAAAAGTTCGCTGAAATAAATAGCATGTTTAGTTTAGCAACTGAATTTCAAATGAACATTTCACCAAGAATGTTTTTACCTTTAGGGTAAAGGGATGTTACCTTTAGTGTAGTCAAAAATGGTGTTACCTTTAGTGCAGAAATTGTTACCTTTAGTGCAATTTATTTTATTACTTTTAGTGTATGTTGTTAATTTTAGTCCCAAGTGTGTTACCATTAGTGCAGCTAGTTACCTTTAATGCAGTTGTTACCTTAAAGGTTGCAACAAACGTATTTGCTAATTGTAAAGAGGGCACCTTACGCTTTAATGCATCTTTCTGCCAAATATTGCATATTTACAAACCTAATGGATCATTTATACATGTAAACTACATCTGACACAAATATGTTTTGCATAAATTAATGAAACAATGCTAAAACATCTCTCACAAATGAGAACACAATTAATTCAAAAGTCTTTTTTTCTCTGAAATAGTGTTTTGGAATTTAGCGAAAACGTTTCTGGTCTTGAGCGACAATATATTTTGTGAACTTGTGAGCACGACCGAGCATGGTCGTGCTCGGCCGTTTCCAAAGGTCCATTATCATACTCTTTTTTTTAGGACGGCGCATTTTGTGGACTTCGGCTTTCATTTTTTTCTGGACTTTCGCGGAAATGTGTGTGTACTGTAGCGGAGTTGTGGATTTTAGCGGAAATTTATGTGGGCATTAGAGGAGCTGTGGTCTTTAGCGGTGTCACACACACGCATGACCAAAATATTCAAACAAAAGGATGGTATTTTATCGAACAATTGCTGCAAACAGGACAATAGGCGTTACAGTTTGGGCTTTGAAATTCACACGATCTGGATACAGATAAATTACATAAACAACAATACCATTGTTATAAATGATTAAATATAGCATTTTGAATCACTTTAATAATTTGTCAAGATAATACCAAAGTTATAAACAAAGAAGAAATAGTATCTAAAATCTATAGTCCATTGTGAATCAAGTCAATATATCGTTCTTTGTGAATCAAGTAAAGACCTAAGTATATTAAAACGTATTTACCACATATATGAAGGTTTTATAAGATTTTAACGTACAATAATACACACTGTTGCAAAAGAAACTGGACACTTTGGAAATTTTACTTTACACCCTATCCTCTCTATCAAGCGACAGTCCCTTAATGATTCGACCTATTGGAAAACAAATGACAACATGATACTTTCAATGGAATGGTACAAACTTTGGTACCAAATATGGCATATTCATTTAGGAATTTGTCAATTTAATTCTAAAAGAGCTTTATACAATTAAATTTAAACAAAACTCAGTGCCAACTTTCTTTTGCAACTGAGTATATGTTACGATGAGAGCAAACGGTATACTACGCGTTAAACGGTATACGCGTAAATTCATAAGCATTTAAACATATTTGAAATTCGCATCTTATAAATAGTCGGACATTGACATGGTCGTACTCATCAAATGTAATCAAACGCCTGACATAATATCTTTGAACGATTTAAACGGTTTACGCATAGCTTCATAACATAACTGCAACAGTTGAGATACATTTGGCTCAGATAGGTTTCGAACTATACACCTAAATAATAGTTGAACACTTACAGGGACGTCAGGGAACAAACTGGCATCAATCGGGGACGTCATTGTGTTTTTGTCATCCTCATGTCAAAAGTCTTTGAGTAATATAGAAGTTGTTAAACATAACGCATGCAATTTAATAACAAATATGAGTCAATGTCTCTTATAAGACGTTTTAATGTAATTTTCTTTTCCTTGCCGCAAGAGGAATGTACGCATTATGTTCGTTATATGATCGTAACATGATATGACGCTGTTCCGACCATAAACAAACTGGTATAAATCAATGTTCAATCTGGTTCTTCGACTGCCTTAAAAAAGGCGAAGTAAAAGTAATTTGAATAATTCATTGAACCAAATGTTGCCTAGTTTGTTAGAGGGTATGGTCTCGCGGGTATTTTATGTGTATGTTTAATATTGAATGATAATGGCACATTGACAATACATATTAATTAGTAATATATTGCTAGCATAAACTCGTATGGAGAAAGTTCCAAGCATCACAGCGTTCACACTGACATGGCAATATATGAGGTACTACCATTTAGGTATGCATGCTCGTTTGATGACACAAGGACACGCACGTACGCATTGACGCGAACACAGACACATTTACACACAGACACACACACACCCACACACACACCTGGTGAGTTCTAATCTAATCACAGTTAGATGTTCATTTTTGTAGACAAATAACACAGTTTATTTCACATACAAATAGTAACATAAGCATGGTGAAAGTGATGATTAATCGTAATGATTGATGACGATTATAATTGTTGATGATTGGTGGAAATTATGATTAACAGAGATGAAAAAGGATGTTGATGATGGTAAATGATTATGGAGTTGATGGTAATGAATGATAATGGCGATGATGGCGGATGATTATAGATGTGATGGTAATGAATGATGATGGTGATGATGGTGATGATTATGGATTTGATGGTAAAGAATGATGGTGATGATGGATGGATGATTATGTATTTGTTGGTAATTAAGGATGATTTTGATGATGGCGGATGATTGTTACATGTATGAATTTGAAGGTAATGCAAGATGATGATGATGATGGCTGATGCTTATGGATTCGATGATTAGGAATGATGATGGTGATGGCGGCGAATGATTATTGATTTGTTGGTAATAAATGATGATGGTGTTGATTTCGGATGATTATTGATTTGGATGGTAATTAATAATGATGGTGATGATGGCGAGTGATTATGAATTTGATGGTAATTAATCATTATGGCGATGATGGTGGATGTTTATGGATTTGATGGTAATGAATGATGTTGGTGATGACGGCGGATGATTATGGATTTGATAGTAATGAATCATTATTGCGATGATGGCAGATATTTATTGATTAGATGGTAACAAATGATAATGGTGATGATGGCGGATGATTATGGATTTGATGGTAATGAATGATGATGGTGATGATGGCGGCTGATTATGGATTGGATGATAATGAATGATGATGTTGATGATGGCGGATTATTATGGATTTGATGGTAATGAATGATGATGGTGACGATGGCGAGTGATTATGGATTTGATGATAATTAATGATGATGTTGATGATTGTGGATGATTATGGATTTGATGATAATTATTGATTATGGTGATGATGGCGAATGATTATGGATTTGATTTTAACTAATGGTGATGATGGCGGCTGGTTATGGATTCGATGGTAATGAATGCTGATGTTGATGATAGCGGATGTTTATGAATTTGATGGTAATGAAAGCTGATGTTGATGATGGCGGATGTTTATGAATTTGATTTTAATTAATGATGATTGTGATGTTGGTGGCTGATTATGGATTTGATTTTAATTAATGATGATGGTGATGATGGCGGCTGATTATGGATTTGATTTTAATTAATGATGATGGTGATGATGGCGGCTGATTATGGATTTAATGGTAATTATTGAAGATGGTGATGAGGGCGGATGAATATGATCTAATTGCGAAATATATTGGAGATTTATGCAAACCGTTTATTCTCCGTACGTACGACCAGCCCCCCAGTTGGATAACCAATTACGCGCTTCAGTGTTTATACCAACACGAATACAATTGGCTCACGACAGCAGCGGGGGCGGCCCCCATCGCTGCTGTGCGCGCACCACCAAACGTTATTTGTAACAGTTTTACTCAGGCTCTGGTTTTTTATTTACAACCGCTAGTTCGGAGTGGCACATTCTAAAATTATAAAAGGATATTCTAGGATTGCGGAATAGTCATTATCAGGCAAGTGCACAATATATTACTATACACATACAAATATATAATCATATTGTAAAAATGCCATTGAATGCCATAATATTGGGACATTCAATCCCCAGGCGTCTTGAACTTTACATGAAGAATGGCATAGATACCCGGTTGAGACAGGATTTCAAATTAGAACAATCCTGGAATGTAAGATTTTGTGCGAAAGGTGGCATGACTTTCAGTTAGGCGAATTATCGGCAAAGTGCGACAGTGTAGGCCCGATTCTGTAGTTGTTATGCTCGGCGACAACGACGTAAGATCATCACGTTTTGACACATCGCCCGAACAAATCGCGGCTGGATTAGTGAGCTTTGTGTCATTGCTCCATCATAGATATGGTGTAGGGTCAATCGTAGTTTGTCAGCTATTGCCAAGATTCGAGGGAACAGAAACTGGCAAATGTACAATCACAAGGCCCGAATCGTAAACGACATTTTGAGACGGGAACATGCCAACAATTACGCTAGTTTTTGGTCTCATAACAACAAATTCCCTTTTCCCACAGAAGGAAAGTGTTGCAGGGACAAGTTTATTTCCGATGGGGTAGACCTTACCAATAAAGGGCAATACTATCTCTATAAGAGTCTCAGAGTGGCCCTACAGAAATGTACCAGCATACTGCATAGCATATACTGTCAATAATATAATGTTCATTAGAAAATATAGAAGACTCTGACTGTATTCCTCTCGATGAAAAGAAACGTTATTAAATACTTTTTAAGCTCCTCTCTTTACAATTATCAAATTATCAAATATCATGTACACTCCCACTCATGCGCCTTGGAAAAGAGCGTTATCTAGTGTTATAGAGCATTGTTTAGTTCCCTCTCATACATAGAGACGTCAAGTTCCTTATTACAGAGCAGTGTTTAGTTCCCTCTCATATACAGAGGCGTCAAGTGCCTTTTTACAGAGCATTGTTTAGTTCCCTCTAATACATAGAAGCGTCGAGTGCCTTATCATAGAGCGGCGTTTAGTGCCCTCTCATACATAGAGGGGTCAAGTGCCTTACTACGGTGTCGTTTTAGTGCCTCTCGCATACATAGAGGGGTTAAGTGCCTTATTATAGAGCGGTATTTTAGTGCAATATCATACATAGAGGCGTTAAGTGCCTTATTATAGAGCGGTATTTTAGTGCCCTCTCATACATAGAGGAGTTAAGTGCCTTATTATAGAGCGGTATTTTAGTGCCCTCTCATACATCGAGGGGTTAAGTGCCCGATTATAGAGCGGTATTTTAGTGCTCTCTCATACATAAAGGCGGTAAGTGCCTTATTATAGAGCGGTATTTTAGTGCCCTCTCATACATAGAGGGGTTAAGTGCCTTATTATAGAGCAGTAGTTTAAGGCCCTCTCATACATCAAGGCGTTAAGTGCCCTATTATAGAGCGTTATTTTAGTGCCTCTCATACATCGAGGCGTTAAGTGCCCGATTATAGAACGGTATTTTAGTGCCCTCTCATACATCAAGGCGTTAAGTGCCTTATTATAGAGCGGTATTTTAGTTCCCTCTCATACATAGAGGAGTAAGCGCCTTATTATAGAGCGGTATTTTAGTAAACATGGTTTCCCTCGCTGTATTCATTATTTCAGAGAATGGCCCCAAAGAAAAAGAACAGCAATGACAGCCTGACGGTGACAGGATCAACAATGAAATCAGGGGAAGTATCAGTTTTATCTGCTAATTTATTAAGGGAAATAACAGAAAATGTCACTCAAAGAGTCACGGCCTCACTGTCCGAAATAGTAGAATAGTCTCTGGCCTCTAAGGCAAAAACAACTGAAAATGTCATCATAGATGACAATGTTAACTCATTAGTCGGAAAAATAACAGGTGAGTCTAATGCACACACATCGTTTACAAGCGTATCAATGCCAGTTGACGCCATGATTTCAGAAAAGATAAAATCAAAGATATGGGCTAATGAGTTTGTAGATCTCCGTACACTATTGTTCGACAAGTACGGCAATGATGAAACGTATGCATTTAAAATTGACAATGTAAGCCATTCGCCACAACTCGTTTGCGTACCGCAAAACAAGCCAAAGCGTTCATTACATATCGACCAATGGCGTAAGGCATGGAACATTTACCTAGCTATTTATTGCACAAAAAAAACCTCAGCTTGTTGCTAAGATTGCGATTCATTTCCAAACAGTAAACGAATTGGCCGCAAAAAAACGAGGATTGGTGTTTTTACGACGAATCATTTCGGCAGCAAGTCGCATTAGATTTAGCAGCGATGGGAAGCACTGACCTAGAGCTGTATGTCAAAGCGACCCTGCACTAAACACATGCCGCTTTATCAGATTCCAGGGCAACCCAAAGTTCACAAAATAAGCGTCAGAAAATGCCAGCAGGTGTCTGCTTTCCCTATCACAGAGGCATGGGGTGCAACAAAGGGAACCTATGTTCGTTTCAACATGCATGTTATAACTGGGAAGGTCAGCATCCAGTGGTTAACTGCAACCGTCCCATGAATAATTATAGAAATATAAAAAGATCGGACAGGGTAAGTAGCATTCAAGGAGGACAGTAAACCACAAAACACAGAAACATACACGCAAACAGACAAACAAGAAGGCAAAAGCAATAATAAATGCAAACGACATCACAAACACAAACAGGGTTGACAATAGGGCTACCGCATTGGAACGGTCAGTGTCAAAGTAGGCCACTGGGGGTTTAAACCGGTTCTAGGGTGCACCAAACCTCACACTTACCCTACTGTCATCCCATTAAAACAGGACAGTGTAAATAAAGAAATCCCCGCCATGAGTCGTTTTCAAAACCCACAACGCTCAGCGCAGTATAGAAACGACCTGTTCAACGGAAACAAAACATCGCACGTCCGCACTTATGGAAGCCCGTACCCCGGCCCAGGCCCAATCCCCGCTCGCAATGAACCTCCAAATTCAAATTAACGTCGACCGTCTATAATTCTGGCTGCAAGGATACCAACATAATCAGTTTCTAATAAACGGTTTTAAAAATGGTTTTGACATGGGCTTTAACGGGTTTCCCTCATCATGTACCCACACAAATTTAAAATCGGCGTATCAAAACCCCGGAAATTATTGACAATCACATCGATCATGAAATAAAAAGCGGTAAGATCGTAGGTCCGTAAATAAATCCGCCCTTTCCGGATTTTCAATTATCACCGATAGGTTTAGTCGAAAAGCGAAACAACCCTGGAAAATACACGCTAATACATCATTTAAGTTATCCAAACGGTAAGTCAATAAACGACGGCATTGACCAAGAACTCAAAGTTATACACTACGCAGATATTTACGATGCTATCGAGGCAATTAAGCGAACTGGTAATGGATGTTTCATGTCTAAATGTGACATTAAATCAGCATTCCGTGTTATTCCGGTCAAGCCAGAACAATACAATCTATTTGTTTTTCAATGGAGAAATCAATTTTATTACGACCGCTGTATGAAAATGGGGTGCGCGTCATCTTGCCAGATATTTGAAGCATTTAGCCCTGCTCTCAAATGGGTCGCAAAAGAGAAGTTAAATATTCCGGAAGTTATTCAAATTTTGGATGACGTTTTATTAATTGCAGAGACACGGTCAACGGGGCAGATTTACCTGAATAAAATTCTAGAATTTTGCGCCGATATTGGGCTGCAAATGGCAGAGGAAAAGACTGTTGTATCACGTAACGTCATAACTTTCGTGGGTTACGAACTGGATTCGGTTCTAATGGAAGTAAGGCTCCCTCGGGACAAATTAGTTCGCGGCGAACGCTTAATTGATCGGCATCTGTCGACAGATAAAATCACACTTCGGGATCTGCAATCAATAATTGGAACATTAAATTTTTGCGCTAACATAATACTGTCAGGAAGGATATTTCTGCGATCATTAATAAATCTCACGATTAACGTCAAAAAGCCATATAAAAGCCGTCTAACGAACAGTGTCAAGCAAGACCTTTTGATTTGGAAACAATTTTTAGCAGCGTACAATGGAAAATCGATGTTCCTGTCAGACATGCTATCTTTGCCCGACTTGAACTTGTTTACAGACGCCAGTGGAAAAGTCGGCTATTGAGCTATTTTTGGCTCGCACTGGTTTGCTGGCGTCTGGTATGAACAATGGACTAACGCAAATATTACATTGCAGGAATTTTACCCAATTTTTCTGACGGTTCAAATATGGGGTAAATCCATGAGCAATAAATCGGTATGTTTCTTTACAGATAACGAGTCTATGTCATTTATTTTAAACAAATATACAAGCAAGGATAAACAAATTATGCACCTACTGAGACAATTTGTCGGCCTTATCATGAAATGTAATATCTACTTCACAGCACGTCATTTGCCGGGGTCATCCAATCGATTATCTGACTATTTATCTCGACAGGAGATCAGGAGGTTCAAGGCCGAGGCTCACTGGGCAGACTCAGAAATGACACAGATACCAAGCCTGCCGACATATCCATTCTGCGACATGAAATAGCAGACCTATTTAACAATTCGCTAGCTCCAAGAACGGTATCTGCCTACCAAAGAGCGTGGACGCAATTAAGACTTTTCTGTGCGACTTTTAAGATGGAATATTCAATACCGCTGTCTTGGCAAACCGTAGTTTTGTTCATCGCGTCCTTGAAACAAAAGCGTTTGGCCGCGAGTACCGTGTCCTGTTATGTTTCGGCAATTTCATATGCTCATAAAATCAAAGGCTGTCAAGACCCAACTGATACATTTATAATAAAAACATTGATGAATTCATACCGCAGGCTGCATCCTTCCAGCGATATCAGGTTACCAATAGCATTGCCCATTCTACATCAGTTAGTGGATTCTATCCCACATGTCGCCGTGGGAATATACACGCAATCAATGTACGCGGCTATGTTTATGCTAGCTTTTTACGCACTTCTGCGCGTGGGCGAGATAACATATCGCTGCGACACAACAGAACCCAATATTATTCATAGGAATCAGATAACAATAGTAAACGGTACCATTTATGTTACATTCAAGAAATTTAAGCATTCCAACGGAAAAACACACACAATTGAAATTAAATCGGAAAACGGCGCACACTGTCCGGTCAAGAGTCTGGAGACTTACCAGCAACAACGGGGGATCTCTGACGGACCGTTATTTTCAATCGCTTCAATTACCCCAATAGCCAGATCAAAGTTCGTAAATATACTGAACGCATCGCTAGCATATATAGGTCTTAGTACAACAGAATTCAAATCGCACAGTTTCAGAATAGGCCGAGCAACACATCTCATGGAGAACAACGTGTCCGACGGAATTATTAGACACTTTGGACGATGGCGTTCAAATGCGTTCACGAGATACATACGTCAATAAATAGAGGTCAGTGGGTTCACGGCCTTTATTACGTATGGGATCCACATTACAGACAACACAGAACTATGAAAAGTAATTGTCCATGTGTTCATGCCAATTACAACTTATAGACGCCGGTTACATTCAAACTCGAGTCATTATCACGTATTGACCCCACTATGGGTTCATGCGGGGTCGTATTTACACACACAAAGTGGCCTTACGATGGGTTCATGCTAGGTCAGTTTTGTTTATAACTACAAAGACAAACAACTCTAGTGAAAGAGACATTTTGAATTTGAACTTTACAGTTAGTGAGAGATATTCAACGTATACGAATTAGTTTTGTTTAGTGATTTCAATATATGTGAATTAGTTTTGTTAGTGTGTACATTTATGTCAGGATCGAATCATGGGTTCATGTTCGTTCCTTTTTTAGAAACGTTAAGGCATAATGTGCATTTCTCTCAAACATTTGAATATAATACGCTTAGTTCTTTCGATATATGCCAAGGTCAGTGGCTCTTTCCTTTCCATATGGCGATTTCATCAGTCAAATTGTCTGATGAGATTGGCGAAAATCGCCATAGCTAATTAATATTACATGTACCAATACGATTATATAAACACGAATAATGTTTTTAATAGCAAAACAGATATTTTCAATTAACGACAAATCGTGTAACAACTTAGATTACGTAATATTGCCTAATAATATTTAGTACACGTTTTTATAGTGCTTTATTCCATATCATTTTCATTATGTAATTACCGAAAATAGTATGTGTTACATCATATTACAATTTTTCATGCAATATCACATGACTATTATTTTACCATTAAATAAATTCACACTCTCGTGAATAAACAGTCACATTGTGGCATATATCGACACTATACTGACAAGTTGTTCGTTACTTACTTCCCAGAATAAACAATGCGCATAAACGATCTAATTGCGAAGATATTGGAGATTTATGCAAACCGTTTATTTTCCGTACGTACGACCAGCCCCTCAGTCGATAACCAATCACGCGCTTCAGTGTGTATACCAACACGAATACCATTGGCTCACGACAGCAGCGGGGCGGCCCCAATCACTGCTGTGCTGCGCGCACCACAAAACGTTATTTGTAACAGTTTTACTCAAGCTCTGGGTTTTTACAACCGCTAGTTCGGAGTGGCACATTCTAAAACCGCCACAACCCCCAACCAACCACCCTAAAACAAATAAATTAATAAATAACTATGCACACTATACCATAGCGTTCGTTCTGACTTTATTCTACTTCTCAAGTTGTGCGAAAATAGGCGAAAATCGCCATAGCTAATTAATATTAAATGTACCAATACGATTATATAAACACGATTAATGTTTTTAATAGCAAAACAGTTATTTTCAATTAACGACAAATCGTGTAACAACTTAGATTACGTAATATTGCCTAATAATATTTAGTACACATTTTTATAGTGCTTTATTCCATATCATTTTCATTATGTAATTACCGAAAATAGTATGTGTTACATCATATTACAATTTTTCATGCAATATCACATGACTATTATTTTACCATTAAATACATTCACACTCTCGTGAATAAACAGTCACATTTGGGCATATATCGACACTATACTGACAAGTTGTTCGTTTCTTACTTCCCAGAATAAACAATGCGCATAAATATAAACTATTTCAATGAGAGATATCTTAACGGCTAACTTCAAATAATGTTCGAAGAACTCGACGTAACAATAACGGAACAAGAGCTAACTGAAGGCATAAAGCAGCATCGAAACAATTTCAGTAGAGGGCAAGACTAATTACTTAATGAATTTAATTTAATAAATGTGGATCTGAACCTCTTTTATCGTACTTGCATAAAATATTCAACACATGTTTACTCGAGGCTATTTCCCAGATTCATGGAGTAAGGGCTATATTGTTCCCATATTTAACAGCGGCGATACAAAGAACCAAAGCAATTAAAGGGGAATACTACTACTCAGTACTATGGGAAAACCTTTGTCTAGCTATCGGTTACTGGATAACAGATTATCGCAATGGGCAGAGCAGTATAATGCCTATAGTGAGGCACAGGTAGGCTTTAGAAGGAGAATGAGCACCGTAGATAATGTTTGTATACTGCATGGCTTCATAACACATACATTAAATGAAGGGCAAACCCTATATTGTGCATTTGTTGATTTTACAAAGGCATTTGGTTTTGTAGTCCGGGATATTTTATGGTACAAACTAATTAAATTTGGGGTAAGTGTGAAAATTCTGGATGTAATACAATCTATGTACAGTAGTGTCAAGTCAAGGGTTAAGCATATGAATACACTCAGCGACGATTTTTCACGTTTGCTTTGCGTGAGACAGGGCGAATATGTGTCCCTATTTTTGTTTAGCATAGATATGGGTATGATTAATCTATGTTTATTATTATATGAAGATGATATAATTTTATTTACAAAATCGGAAAATGATTTACAAAAAATATTAAACGTATTAGCTGTATCTTGTGAGAGATGGATATTGATCGTTAATCTTAATAGAACTAAAGTAAAGGTGTTTAAAAAAGGAGGAAGGTTATGAAATAATTTAAAATTGTATTATAAGGAAAACGAAATTGTTAATAAGTTCAAGTACATGGGTATTGTCTTTACGTATGGTGGGTCATTCAATGAAACTGATAAAATGTTATCTGGTCAGTCATTAAAGGCAATATTTAAACTTTACAAACATATTAATATCTTTACTAACCTATTGCCAAAACACACGCTTGATTTATTTGACAAGCTTGTTACACTCATATTAAATTATTCTTCAGAAATGCAGGATTTCCATAAAGGCCAGCAAGTAGACAGGACACATTTGAGCTTTTGCAAACGACTATTAGGGCTAAAAGTGACTACAAAAAATAACTTTATATACGGAGAAACGGGGAGATTGGATTATAAAACTAGGAGATTATATTTAATTATAAAATACTGGTTAAAGATATTTACATATGATGAAACAGATTAATATTTAAAAGCATCTTACGTTCTATTGAACATTTACTTTGAATTATTGTTAATCTGTAAAAGAAGTTCATTACAGTTCCTTTAAATATATACATGTACTGTGATAAATATGTGTGCAAAAACTACTAACACATGTACTGCTGCCATCTAACCATATTGAAATCAATAATTGTATTATTTGTAAACATGTTCATGGGCCATATTGGGCGTGCAATATAACGTATTCTATTCTATTCCATGAAATGTGCAGGCGCTATATTATTTACAATGCTGAATATAGCATTTATTCAATACATCAAGGGCAATAACTCCCTTGTTTCTCGTCACATATAGCTTATTTTTAAAGCGTTCACTGATAAGAAAATGAGAAAAATGTTCCTATAGAAATCACAGCACCCAAACGCAATGGCACCGTAGATCCGCCTGTATCACAAGCTCAGAGCGAATTAACTATGCAACGAAAGACAATACACAGCAGAATGAGTGGTGAAGACAGGGTATGAAGTCCCAGAGAAAGTCTAATAAACATCAATTGCAAATTAAATGTGCTAGAATAACAATACGTCAGATTATGGACTTTATCGTTAAAACAAGCGCCATAATTGTGTTTTTTGAAATTGATATCCGTAGGTTTCAAACATGTCAATTCAAATAATCAATTGATATACATACTTTGGTAAATATCAAATACAACTTGACGGTGCTAGAGTGTTAACAAGTCAGAATTTGTATCATAACAAGGGACATATTTATAATGTCCAATATTGGTGCTTTTCTAACTTTTCTTGGTGCCATTGATATGCAAAATATACATTATTTAGTAACATCGATTTCAAAATGAAAGAGCAATATATTTATCTAAGCAACCTGTTGCATTTATCATTGTAGCATGGTCGGTGACATTTCCTTTGATGAATGCAGAGCATTAAATCGTTTAATTTAGGGTAACTAAAGGGGCTATACCGTACTACAACTACTATATATTGGAATTTTGAGTACGGTCACTATGACGTCATTGTGTTACTAAGTACACCATGCTACACAAAAGATAGTGTCTGTCTCAGTTCGTTGGTTATTTAAAGGAGGACCCATTATGTTCACGGTGGTTTCAAGATAGTTTCGCGGCTGCTTTTGCAGGGATCCGAAAGTGCTGACGTAGGTGCTGGAGACGAACAGGAACGTCATCTTCACCAACGATTCTTGAGAATATTCTTAGACTTAAGCCCAAGTATTAACATTTCAATCACAAATATTTCTATAAGTTTTAATTATAAATGTTCATGACATGTATACATATGATTAATACTAAATCAATAGCAACTTTCATACGTTTGTTTATTCTTGAAAGTCATAGGAATATTTATGAAGGACATTTGAGTACTTGAGCTCAAGTCTAAGAATAGTTTGAAGAATGGTTGGTGAATTCCAGGCCTGGACGTCCTTGTTTAGGACGGTTGTTGGTAAAACAGCTTCACGTTGATCTTTACCTAAACGTGGTATCAAGACAACTTTACTAAAGACAAACATTCTGGAATATTGATGAATAATGATTCGCGACGAAATTTATACAGAAAATGGCAAGTGTATCTGAGTATACATTCCACGACCCGTTCATCACGTGCATACGTTAAATTTTGTATTTCACGTTTTGCTCAACAGTAATTTTCAACAAAAGTATAGTGGAGGTATCGGTGACGATTTTCAATTACTGATATATTAACAATATATTCTTTGAAAAAGCAAAAGTACTTATATACTGACCCTAAAAAAGTTGCGTTTCTTTTTCTTTAAGTATATATAAAATCCGATACAAATTATTTTCGAACATGTCCAATAGTTCATTAATATAAAGGTTCTGGCAAACTTTTCCTGTTCGACATTTAAATGCAGAATAATTTAAATTAAAATAAAGGCCATTAAATTTACATGTAGTCACTGAAAGCACACCCCTACAGACATTTCAATCATGCACGTCTTTCATGTGATCATTCTAGTCATCAAAACAGTAAATTATTCCATAATAATAATAATAAATTGCAACTGCTCCCGTATTCTATATCTAAGTTTGTAATCCTAAACTCACTTCTCCCTCACCTGCTTCTTCTGCTACCTATATCTCACGTACCCTTGTCCCGTTATATATCATCATATTTGTGTACTCATGTTGTTATTTCACGTATTTCATATATGTTGTAACCTGAGTGAAAAATAAAGAGTATGTAATGTTGTGTTATGTTATGATATAAAGACCTTGGCACTGTTTGATACAGATCAGTTATAGTGTTAGCAACAACAAGTAAATGGACGGACGGGTGCGGACAACGTGCCATCGTCTGGCCATCTGATGTGGAGTTAAACATGCAAGTTAATTAAAACAAGATTCTTTAAAATGCCTTGTCCTATTTATTATGGCGATGCCTTAATAATGGAAACAAAACTGGAGTATATATTCTTTGTCCGACGATATTCATATTAATAAAATAAACTTGGCTTAATTTCAAAACACTAACAATACAATATTGTATTCTATCAATCCACATTTACATGAATACATGTGGTATTGATAAACACACATTTTAATCAGTATCGATTAACATTAATGAAATAAGCAGATATTAAAAACATATTTAAATACTGAAGAGTAGTACTATTTGGTCATTCAAATTCATTCGAACATTTAGCATTAAGCAATTAAGTATGTCGCTAATCTGAAGAGTTCATTTTACAATATATTGTTTTTCATAGATTGATATTGAAATATGTTCTTGTTACTGATTACTAACGAAATTACATTAGTTCGACTGCTATTGGAAATATTCCTGATGCTTCGTATATCATATAATTAACAGTTGATTATTTTATATTTAAAATCATAATTTAGAAACCTCAAATGTACCATGTCAATCACATAAATATTTCATTACCCCAAATGTCGCTGCCATGTAAAAGAACGGGTTTAATTGTTTTATACAATACAACTATTTCTATGTCTACTGGTAATGCAAAATGTCTGCTGTATAAAGCTGTAGTAGACTTCGTCTATGGTATATACGATTTAATTACGGTACATATACCTATATATGTATATAATATTACAATATCAGTTGGATCCCCATTAAATAAGTCAATAATAAATAGATTGTCTACCAAAACCAGACCTTTAGATAAGCGATATACCATTTTGTTTTTGCAATGCAGTTAATAAAACTATTTGGAGGGACGAAAACCTTTAAACCCTTGCTCTGAATATTTCTATAGTACAGCTAGGACAATTCATTCGTACAAACATTAATTGTCTCATATACGAGGAGTGTTGAAGTAGATATAAAAAAAGAGTATGATAATGAACCTTTGGAAACGGCCGAGCACGACACATACGAAATATTGCAGTCTCGGTTTGATTGAGACTGTTCATGAGAGGTAGAGGGTTATGCTCACGCCCTCTAGCCCCGGGATGAGGTCGAACATGACATGTAGCATTCAAGGACCACAGGCAACAACAAAAACGCGCAGAAACAAACAACAACTACAAAGATGAATAAAAGGCAAGATATGATATCACAAACATAAAAGCGTTGACAATAGGGTTACCGCCTTCCAATGGTCAGTGGCAAAATGGCCTCTGGGTGTTTACACTAGGTTCCAGGATGCACATAATCTCACTCGTACACTAATGTCAACCCAATAAACGGGTCAGTGTAAATAAATATACTCCGCCAAGTTATATTTTCTAACAACCAAAGCAGCAATAATAGCAATATGATAAGCAAAGCACGTACATTAACAAAAGACTTATACAACTAAACACATTTATATTAAAATGGTCAAACACGGTATCAATAGTTACAATGCTAAGTTCTATACAATCGAATGGTTCAATAATTGTAACAGTCACATTCATAATTTCATACGTATCTGTTTCCTAAATCAATAGCTAACACGGATTACTGGTCAGAGTGTCTATATTTGTCCGCATGGAGCAGCTGTCAACGTATCTTATTTAAATTTCCCGTTGTTCTCGTAGTTTGTTTACATTTACAGGTCAAGATCACATTTTATTTATAGATATTTATTTAGCATTCGGGATTTATGAAAAATTATAGTTTATGTACAAAACATTTTTCGTAAAAGTGTAGCTGTTTTTATGTGCGTATAAGCGAAGCAGGTCATTGCACTCCGTAACTGGCGCGTGTGTCGCGTGACGGATTCGTAAATATTGTTTTTTTGTGCAGACCTTCTTGTCTGGGATTTTTTGTAATTGTTGATGAATTTCCAAGTCGGTAGAGCATATTTTGGTAAATCAATGTTGCAGAAACGAAAAAAAATGTATACCTGATCCAATCGTTGAGTGACATTTACGCACGGACCATTAAAAGGGTAAAAACAAAAATCCGAAAAAAAATAGTGTGAAAAAGGCTTCTTTAAATATGGCCATTCTGCTCTCAACCCATTCAGAATGTGTGTGGTCGAATTTTGAATTCGATATCCATAGGTTTAAAACATGTCTTGCCAAAGATGTTAATACTCCGGTAAAGATCAAATACAAAAATAACGAAGCTAGAGCGTTGACAAGGCAGAATTTAACAGTTTTTGTCATAAAAGGGCCATATTTCTAATATCCAAGATTGATGCTTTTCAAACTTGTCATCGATGCGATTGATATATAAATAGACACAGTTTGGTAAACATCGATTGAAAATAGAAGTGCTATATATTTAACATTGCAACATATTGCATTTGTCATTAAAACAATAGCTATGCTTACTATATTGCGTACAATCTGATCATTAATATAAAGGTTCTGGCAAACATTTTCTGTTCGAAATTTAAAGGCAGAATATGTGTCAATACAATAAAGGCCATAACTATGCTGTTTAATATCCGATGTTGCTATTTTCGAATTTGTCCGAGCTTTCGTTGATACACAACACAATCCAAGATACATGTCACACATATCACTCGCTAATAATTTATGAATGAACCATCTTAACCTAACATGCTTCAAGACAAAGTTTACACGTGAGAATGCAGCTAGATTTAATACTTTGTTTACACACAGTCAATGAAATCACACCACTACATACATTTCAACCATGCACGTCTTTCTGGTGACTATTCCAGTCACCAAAGTACACTATTCCGTAATACTAATAATAAATTTCCACTGCTCTCGTATTTTAAATCCATGTAATCCTAACCTCACTTCTCCCTCACCTGCTTCTTCTTCTACCTATATCTCGCGTACCCCTGTCCCGTTAAATAAAATCATATTTGTGAAATTAAGTTGTTATTTCATGTATTTCATATATGTTGTAACCTGAGTGAAACATATCAAGATTATGTTATCTTATGTTATTGTATAAAGACGCTTACACAGTTTGATACAGATCAAAGCTATAGTATTAACAAAAACAACTTAACGGACGGACAATGGCGGACACCATGTCATCGTCTGGCCATCTGATATGTTATTTAGGAAAACATGTTTTGGTTATTTAGTTAGCAGTTTTTGTCCAGTTTATTATGGCGACACCTCAATAATAGAAACAACAATGGAGTATATATTCTTTGTCATACGATGTTCGTATTTATAAAATAAACTTGACTCAATTTCAAAACACTAAAAATCTAATGTATTATATTCTCTCAATCGACATTTACATGTGATACTGATAAACACACATGTTAATCATTGCCGAGGCTCCTGATAATCATTATTGAAATAAACCGATATTCAACTAAAGAGTAGTGCAGTATGGGCATTCATATTCATTCGACCATTTAGTATTAAGTAACTACGTGTGTCGCTAATATGAAGGTGTCTTTTCATAATATGTAGTCTTTCATAGATTGAAATTGAAAGATGTCCATGGACTGATTTTGTTTTTGTCCAGACGAAATTACATTAGTTCGAATATATAATGATATTGAAACCATTCCTGAGACTCCGTATAAAGCTCTAGTAGACTTCGTCTAAGGTATATGCGTTTTTAATACAATACATATGCCAGCGTATTTATATACTATCAAAATGTCAATTGAATCCCCATTAAATATAAATAAATACTAAACAGGTTATCTTCCAAAAACCAGCCTTTTACATAAGCGATATACCATTTTATTTTTGCATTGCAGTTAATAAAACTGTTTGGAGTGGCAGTAAACCTGTAAACAGACTTGTTCTGAAGAATAGTTCTATATATAGTACAACTAGCAAATTCCATTCGCACTCACGTTACTTTCGGTCTCTTATACGAGGGTGGGGTTGAGGGTGGGTGGGGGGGGGGGGGGGTGGGGTGGTGTTAAACCAGGTTCTAGCACCCAAGTACCAAGTAGATATAAACGTCGAACAGGTAATGCAGCATTCTAGGATCACAGTCAACCAAAAGCACGCATAGAAACAATCAATTTTAAAGATGACTAAAAGTCAAAACACGACGACGTAAACATAAAAGGGTTGATAATAGTGTTACCGCCATGGAACGGTCAGCGACAAAAAGAGCCGCTGGGGTTTAAACCAGGTTCTGCGGTGCAAATCCTCACTCTAACCCTAGTGTCCCAGGTGCGCATCTTAATTTGCTGGTAATCATTCCTGTAAAGTTTCGCGACCGTGGGTTAAAGAGTTATGGAGGATCGAGCGACGTATGTCCGGACGTACGGATGGACGGACGGACAAGTGCAAATCTATATGCCCCCACTTTGATGGGGGCATACAAAATATCTTCACTTACAAAATACACTGATATTCAAACGGTCAAACACAGTATCAATATTTACAATGCTAAGTAGTATACAGTCGCATGGTTCAATAATTATAACAGTCAGAATCATAATCCGTATGTGTTTCCGAAATAAAGAACTAACACGGAACACTGGTCTCGTCAGAGTGTCTATTTTTACGGTGCCAATATGTCCGCAACGTGCGGCTGTCAATGTTTCCGTGAACGTATTAGATCAAGCTTATATGTCCGCGTCCAATTTATTTAATTAATTTACGTACATTGAAATAACTATTTTCAGAGTATGTTTGTAGGTAACGAAAACAGATCTGAATAAAATGAAGAAGAAAAAACTGAATAAAAGACGAAAATCAGATTAAAATGAAAGGACTAAAAAGACAAGTATATACTTATAAAACAACGTACTTTATACCACTGGTACAGTTTTCACTATATATTTGAAAACCCGTTTATAGACAACTTCTTGAATTCTAATAGGTAGATAGACAGAGAATTGCATTTGAAAGTGTGTTTTACAACAACGTTTTTATAGCAAAAGTTTCACCGAAAGTATTTTAAATATTGAGTTCTGCTCAGCCCGTGGCTAGAGTTCGTGAACGGTAGCAAGCAGTTTCACTGGCGTTCATGAACAGTTTAAAACCGAGACTGCATTATTTAACATTAATCGTGTTTGGCGATTACTAAATTTCCCCTTTCATCTCTTTTATATATTACATTATCGTTGCCTGTACAGCCTGTACAGTGTGACGGCAGTTAACGTCTCCCCGTGCTTGCAGTCAGAACTATTATTCGTCCTTTCCTTATTTGAAGATCGCTGAGCCCAATATTTATATACAGATAGCGGTGGTACATTCACAACTATTTCGTTTTTTACTGTACATTCGAATAAGTAGCTCCATTACTCCAGCCTGTAAAGGCTTTGAGTATTGTTTAATTACCCTTAGAATATGTTGTCTGCTTTTTAATTTAGTAGTTTGATTGTTACTTTGTGATTAGGCAGTCTTCATTCCTCTGCTCTCAACTAACTTCAATTTTGATTATTTCGCTCATGTTCCCGTTTAGGGCATAGCATTTTGCTAGAACTGGGACTAGATGTCGCTGAACATGGAATAGTATAAACATACCACATTGAAGGTACCATGTTCACCGTCATATGCATACCATATTTGGAAATGCTAAATTGTTCGTACTACTGACAGTTCTGTTCAAACGATAAACGGTAGCACAACATTTCCAATAACGCTTATACTCAGTTTCAGTCGCGACTGTCATATTTTTTACATTTATCGTGTTCGGCGATTTCCAAATTTCCCTTTCATACTCGTTTTTATATATTCTTGTATATTTTGATTATTCAAATAAACTATAACCTCTCACCACTATAGTCAAGGGTTCGAGTCCGTCACTCGGAGTATTTTTGTGAAAGGTATGAACGATAGTTGTTCTGATCTGCAATATGATTGGTTCCTTCGATTTGGCACGTGATCGATCTATTCGTCATAACGAGTTAACATTTAGCATCTTTAACTGTGTCAGGAAGAGACACTTGTTCCATCTGTGCAATACGATAACAATTCAGCATTCCAGATGTACATCTCATACACTATGTTGTTCCAACTAGACAATAACCTCAACTAAAGATTTCGTAACAGATAACGTGTATTCTGCTCTCAAAACCATCCTCATGCATGCTTGTGTGTTTAGGAATAGAGGATGCATACTCCGTTTTATAGGTGTTACTGATCAAAGTTGTATAATTCATTATTTTATAATATAAGGCATTTATCCTACCTCTCATATGCTTTGCTCTGGAATCCTTATTTCTTGCATACCGGACAAGGATATCCGTCATTTTACCGGGGCTAGGTATTTCCATCTCACCCTAGGGTCGAGATAAAATTCACGCGCGCCAACATCCGGTATGCAGGAAAACATGCAACACGTTAGTAGCTGGCGGCTTCAACGCATGTAACATGTCTCTGATATGCAAGAAAGAATCTATCATGGGTATTCGGTGAAGAACGGAAATTCCAACCCTCGGTATAAGTGATTTAATCGGAACCTCGGCAGAGCCTCGGTTCCGAATAAAACACTTATGCCTCGGGTTAGAATTTCCAATTTTCACCGGATACCCATGAACGATTCTTATAATCTATTCAACGCAACGTGGGAAATAAAATAAAAATATATTGTTTGTGGATTCCTTTAGAAGCATTTCTAGTTTTCAAACAACACGATAAACTGCAATTACTAAATAGTGTTCACACGCATGACCAAAATATTAAAACAAAAGGACGATATTTTATCGAAAAATTGTTGCGATAAGGACAATAAAGGTAACAATATGGAGTTTTAAATTCACACGATCTGAATACTGATAAGTAACATAAACTGCAATACCATTGTTATAAATGATTAAATATAATAGTTTGAATCACCTTAATAATTTATCAAGATAATACCAAAGATATAAACAAAGAAGACATAGTATCTAAACTCTATAGCCCTTTGTGAATCAATTCAATCTATCGTTCTTTGTGAATCAAGTAAGGACCTAAGTATATTAAAACATATCTACAACATATATGAAGGTTTAATACGATTTTAACGAACAATAATATGTTACGAATAGAGTAAACTGTATTTAAACGGTATAAGCGTAAATTCATGAGCATTTAATCATATTTGAAATTCGCATCTTATAAACAGTCGGACACTGACAGGGTCGTTCTCACCAAATTTAATCAAAACATGACAGCATATGTTTGAACGATTATATTATACGGTTTACGCATAGCTTCATAATATAACTGCAACAGCTGAGATAAATTTGACTCAGAAAGGGTTCAAACTATGCCCCTCAATAATAGTTGACCACTTACAGGGACGTCAGGGGACAAACTGGTATCAATCGGGGACGTCATTGTGTTCTTTTCATACTAATGTCAAAAGTATGGGTTATATAGAGATTATTTAACTGCTGGGATCGATTATAGGGGCATCCGTCACGAGTGGTAGACGTGTGGTTCTTTTCACGAACGAGCGCACGCGATTGAGTGAAAAAAAAGCACGTCTACCATCAAGTGAAGGATTACCTAATAATCGATACCAGCAGTTAAATAATCTATTTATTACATTCTGAATTACGTTTTTGCAAACATATTCCCTTTATTGAACGTTATCGGCGGATGACGTCGACGTCAGCAACACTTTGTTGACGTCACGACTCAACGTCGCAACATTAGTTAGTATTGTGTTCTGATTTAATATTTAGTGATTATGAATATTCTTGCACTAAGAAATCCCGATCTTTCACGCATAGAAATGTAATAAATAGAAATTGTTAAACATAACACGTGCAATTTAATAACAAATATGAGACAATATCACTCATCAGAAGTTTAAATGTCATTACTTTTCCATGTCGCAGGATTGTGTTCGTAATATCATTGTAACATGATATGGCGCTGTTGAGACCATCATCAAACTGATATATTTCTTGGTTTAATCTGGTTCATCGATTGCCTTCAAAAGGGTGAAGTAGACGTAATTTGACTATTTCATTGAACTAAATGTTACCTAGTATGGTCTGGCGGGTATTTTGTGTGTTTGTTTAATATTGAATGCTGATGGCACATTGATAATACATATTAATTAGTAATATATTGCTAGCATAAACTCGTTTGGAGAAAGTTCCTATCATCACAGCGTTCACACTGACATGGCAATATGTGAGGTACTACCATTTGCGTATGCATGCTTCTTTGATGACACACACAGACAAGCACGTGCGCATTGACGCGCACACACAGACACATCCGGTGATGATAGTGGATGATTGTGAATTTGATGGAAATGAATGATGATGGTAATGATGGCGGATGCTTATTGATTTAATGGTCACGAATGATGTTGGTGATGACGGCAGATGATTATGGATGTGCCTTTTATGAATGATGTTGGTAATGATGGCGGATGATTATGGATTTCACGGTTATGAATGATAATGATGATGATGGCGGATGGATAATGAATGATGATGGTGATGATTATGCGTTTGATAGTAATGAATGATGGTGATGATGGTGAATGATTGTGAATTTGATGGAAATGAATGATTATGGATGTGATGGTAATGAATGATGATGGTGATGATGGCGGATGATTATGGATTCGATGATAAGGAATGACTATGATGATGATGTGTTATCGATCAAGTGATAATGATAGTTTAAGATAAACATTGATTGATCTTTATCAATCAATGATTGCATTATCATCGCGTTTAGTCTTAGAATCGTCAACAATCAACATCACTTTAAATACCCATCATCATTTAACTATGCCATAACCATCAACATCACTTGAATAATAAGTCGATTAAATACCTTACTAGTTAGTTTAATATACTCACGGTCATCAACATCACCATCATGCAACTGAATAATAACTCGATAACATACCTTACTAGTTAGTTTAATATACTCACGGTCATCAACATAACCATCATGCAACTGAATAATAACTCGATAACATACCTTACTAGTTAGTTTAATATACTCACGGTCATCAACATCATCATCATGCAACTGAATAATAACTCGATAACATACCTTACTAGTTAGTTTAATATACTCACGTTCAATGAAGACGCACCACAATAACAAATACTTTTAAAAGTTAGAATTTGAGGCATTTGGGACAAAATATGAAATAATCTATACAATGAGTCGACAAATAACACTTTTTTTCGTGCATATCTGAAATTGCTGCATTTCACATTGCTGTTATGAAATGCACGTTCATTTCCGGTTTTCTTCAATTACATCGCAACAAGAAATCATTGTTGAGGAACAATTAGATATAGGGTCCTATAGAACCCACAGCATCCGAACGCAATGGCATCGTTGGTCCGCACTGTACTGCAAACAAGGACTTGATAATACAATGACAGAAACAAACCCAACAGAAAGGGTGGTGAAGACAGGGTTACCGACTTGGAACGGTCAGTAGGCAATAAGGCCTACTGGTTAGCTTGAACGTCATTGTATATTACTGGAAGAAGTCCAACACTAAAAACGCCAGTAAAACAATTGAAATTCATCTCGAGAAAGATTAATGCAGCTTGAAGTTCTGTGGATCAATTTTCTTTTTATTATTTTCCATAGTAAACAATGTTAAATGACAAGGAAATATGAATATCGCATAAAATGTAAATGTTCGTTTAAACGTAAATGTAGAGGTAAAAAATACTCATATCTCTGGATAAATACAGTAAAACATGCACTACTAAACGGATGTTCAGCTTTACTCACATACTTAGAAGAAACAAATAATGTAATATCAAATGAGATATAAAATGTACTTAGTACAGTACTTACCCAACAAGCGCACATTCAACACTGTTTTCCTGGCACAATCTTATACAATATACTATCCGGCAATGCGAGTGTGCAGTCAATTGATCAACACTCCAAGACAAACTAATTTCTAACAGTTACACAGAGTACATACAACGGAGAATATGTAATTTCACCTAACGACCAACGTAGTAATGCCAGTGCTATGTATATCATAGGCTCCCCCAGCCGCGATGCACACCACCAATGTTACGTTTATAATAGGCTCCTACCAGCCGCGTTGCACACCACCCGTACTAATGATTCGAATATGCACTATGGGCTACCGAGATACTGAATTATGATTTGAAGTGTACAGGTGTATAATATCGATTGAAATTAGTCATAATTGCATACTGTGGATGTAATTTGATATATTGCATGAATAGCTGCCTGCGTGATTATATCGAAATTATAACCTTTCTTTGTTTCTAAAGACATTAGGTGTAAACCACATTGAAGTATATTAGAAGATTTGCAACGTTAAAGGACTGACGCATTAATGCGAAAATGAACACAGAGTTTGCAAAATACAGGAAATGTCACCAATAAGTTACAAATGCCGCCGAAATGTTGACAAATTTGACATTTGACCTCCAAGTGTGACTTTGACCTTTGAGATATTGACCCAATTCTTGAACATGACACACATTCTCATAATGGTTAACATAAGTGTGAAGTTCTTTCACCGTTATGGCTGAGACATGATTGTTTCGGACGTAATTGCTTAAGACGGAAGACAAACGAACAAATGAACGAACGAACGGACAAACAGACGGACGGTTCGATTCATGTATGCATCCTTGCGGGAGCATAAACATCTCCATATATCAATCTAGATAGTACGGAGGACAGGAAATAGTCAAATAAATCCATATACAGTTTATAAAATACAGTTTTGTCTTTTTTAATGTTATTTTGTTTAAAACACAAAATGAATTTCCCAATACAAGCACGAACGGACCATTGTTAATTTTGAAAAGGATTAGAGTGATGGCAACAAAGGATGTATGGACTGTTTGTTATTGATAAAATAGTTTATATATTTCGGTTCGTTAACACTCTAGCTCCTTAATGTTTAATTTGATCTTCACCAATATTTTGCAGAATGTTAATTGTTGTAAGTTAGAAAACAAGACATACCTGCCAGGAAACAGCAGAGTTATGGCTACAGAACTATTTAAAAAATCTATATTTTACTACTTTAACACATTAGCACTGTCATGTTTCATCTGATTTTTTTTTATCAAACTTGGTCAAAGTGTTTTTATCAATGAAGGCTTAAAGGACCAGCCAAATTTGAAAAGAAACATAAGACTTATGACCCATGATCATGATAATTAAGTAAAAACTGCTGTTTGCTTTATTACCCCTGTATATTTTTCCTTTTTCGTCTGATATTTTAAATATTTTTCATTTTCGTCTGATCTTTTAATACAAAACTTGAATGCTGACATCAATAAGGCTCGGACAAGTTTAAGAACCAGCGTTATCTGATTTCCACCCCACCCCACTCTACCCCTATCCTCACACCTACCCACCCCCCTACCCTGACCCCGCTCACACCAACCTCACCTCATGTTTTGGTATATTTTATTTTATAAAGTTTTCTCGGTCATATTAAAAAGACTGGACAACTTGAAAAAATAGTTATGTCAGAAGAACTGGCCCTTCTCTTAGTTTCAATTTGCCAAACTTTACTTTGGTAAATTGCTAGTTCTTTAATTTTCCAATTTTCCAAAACAAATTTGTTCAAATACATATAAAATGTTTACAAACTATCTGACCTTAATTTAGTCAAAAGCTAATGATTAACATTTTGTATGTATGCTTGTATTTACAACTATTAGCCGTTATAAGTTGTTATGAAACGTCACACATACACGTTTACAACAAAAAAAATGTACCAAAGTGACATAATTCGCCGTTGTATTTTTACAAACGTATTTACATCTTGGTGTTATCCAAGGATTCACTTTATTGTTAAAGGTCAGTTGTTTAAAAAGAGATTTCGAATAGTTGACCGTGCGAAATAGTATTATACTATCATTCGATGCATACCATCTCTTCGTGTCAATGAATTATTCTCAACTATTTTTTACAATGCTAATCTAGCTTATCGAAAACAATGGAATTCATCTGTATTTTACCAAAGCGAAGATAATAGAGCATATAATGTAATGTTGGATCTTCTTTTATAACATTTCAATCTATGTAGAGTGCGTTCAAGCATAATATGTGTCAACCTATCATCCCACTCATAATCTGCGCCCAGCTATCACTCCAATCATAATCAGTGCCCACCTATCACTCCACCCATAATCTGTGTCCACCTTTCACCCACCTATCAACCCACTAATAACCTGTGCCCACCTATCCCCTCATCTATCACCCCACTCATAATATGTTCCCACCTATCACCCCATCTCATAATCTGCGTCAGACTCATAATCGGCGCCCACCTATCATCCCACTCATAATCTGCGCCAACCTATCACCCAACTCATAATCTGTGACCACCTATCACTTTAAGCATAATATGTGCCGACCTATCACGCCATTCATAATCGGTGACTACCTATCACCAACCTATCACCCCACTCGTAATATGTGCCCACCAATCACCCACTCAGAATATATGACCACCTATCACACCACTCGTTATATCTGCCCACATATCACTCAACTCATAATCTGTGCCCACCTATCACCCAGCTCATAATTTCAGACCACATATCACCCATCTATCCCCTCACTCATAATCTGTACCTTCTTATCACCCATCTATCACACCACTCATAGTATGTGCCCATCTATCACCACCACTCATAATATGCGCCCACCTATCTCCCCAGACATAATCGGCGCCAACCAGGGGTGATAGGTGGGCGCATATAGTGAGTGCGGTGATACGTTGCGCCGATTATGAGTCTGGGGTGATAGGTGGGCACAGATTATGAGTGAGGTGATAGGTGGGCACAGATTATGCGTGGGGGTAGGTGGGCACAGATTATGAGTGTGGTGATAAATGGATGATCATTTTGCACAGATTATGAGCTGGGTGATAGGTGGGCACAAATTATGAGTGGGGTGATAGGAGGGCAGATATTATGAGTTGGGTGATAGGGGGGCACAAATTATGAGTGGGGTGATAGGAGGGCAGATATTACGAGTAGGCACCTGTGACAGGTGGTCAACGATTCTGAGTGGGGTTATATGTGGGCATATATTACGAGTGGGGTGATAGATTGGTGATAGATAGTCACAGATTATGAGTGGGGTGATAGGTGGATACAGATTATGAGTGGGGTGATAGGTGGGCACAGACTATGGGTGGGGAGAAAGATAGGCACAGATTATTGGGGTGATAGGTGGGAACAGATTATGAGAGGGTTATAGGTTGGCACAGATTATGATTGGGGTGATATGTGGGCACATATTATGAGAGGGTTATAGGTTGGCACAGATTATGATTGGGGTGATAGATGGGCACAAATTATGAGAGGGGTGATAGGTGTGCACAATTTATGCTTGGGGTGGTGATAGATGATCACAGATTATGAGTAGGGTGATAGGTGTGCACATATTATGAATGGGGTGATAGGTGGTTACAAATTATGAGTGGGGTGATAGGTGGACACGTATTATGAGTTGGGTGATAAGTGGTCACAGATTATGAGTTGGGTGATAGGTGGGCACAGATTATGAGTGGGGTGATAGGTTGTCACAGAATATGAGTAGGGTGATAGGTGGGCACAGATTATGAGTGGGGTGATAGGTGGGCACTGTTTATGAGTGGGTTTATAGGTGGGCGCAGATTCTGAGTGAGGTGATATGTAGGCACATAATATGCTTGATGTGGGCGCAGATAATGAGTGGGGTGATAGATGGGCGCAGATTATGAGTGCGGTGATATGTGGGCGCCGATTATGTACATGGGGTAATAGGTGGGCGCAGATTATGAGTTGGGGTGATAGGTGGGCACAGATTATGAGTGGGGTGATAGGTGGGCACAGATTATGAGTGGGGTGATAGGTGGGCACATATTATGAGAGGGGTGATGGGTGGGCAGAGATTATGAGTGGGGTGATTGGTGGGCACAGATTATGAATGGGGTGATAGGTGAGCACATAATTCGAGTGGGGTGATAGGTTGGTGATAGGTTGTCACAGATTATGAGTGAGGATTGTGCTTTGGGTGATAGGTGGGCGCAGATTATGAGTGGGGTGATAGGTGGGCACAGATTATGAGTGCGTTGATATGATGGCGCCGAATATGAGTCTGGGGTGATAGGTGGGCGCAGATTATGAGTGGCTGTGATAGGTGGGCGCAGATTATGAGTGGGATGATAGGTGGGCGCCGATTATGAGTCTGACGCAGATTATGAGATGGGGTGATAGGTGGGAACAGATTATGAGTGCGTTGATATGATGGCGCCGAATATGAGTCTGGGGTGATAGGTGGGCGCAGATTATGAGTGGCTGTGATAGGTGGGCGCAGATTATGAGTGGGGTGATAGGTGGGTGAGAATTATGAGTGGGGTGATAGGTGGGAGCAGATTTCAAGTGTAAGTGATAGGTTGGCGCAAATTATGAGTGGGGGTGATAGGTGGGCACATATTATGAATGTTATGATAGGTGGGTGATAGGTGGGTGCGGATCATGAGTTGGGGTGATAGGTGGGCGCAGATTATGAGTGCGGTGATAGGTGGGCGCAGATTATAAGTTGTTTTATAGGTGGGTGCGGAGTGCGAACAGATTTGTCTGGGAGAGTACGTGCGGTCAGGTAGTGTAAAGGTATGACTGCTATTATTAGATTCCTATATATATATATATTTATATATATATATATATATATATATATATATATACCTGGGTCCTCTTTTCATAAATTCAAAATGGTCGCTATACTAAACATATTAACAAATTAAAAATGAAATATCCTCAGTTGTTGACTCACACATATTTTGGGATTCTTTTGTCAGAGTCTGTAGTAATGAATGGTATAAAGCCCATAAAACGCTGTCATTTTTGTCAAGTAAAGATTTAAAAAGTATCCTAATGTATGTTCAATACAACATTTCCTCTTAGATAAGACCCTGAATTTTCGCGAACAGCCACCTTATGTTATTGAGTTACACTCATATAACATTCAGGTAGAACATAATGTATTTATTACGTTATCTGTGGACTATCGCGTACCTGTCTTTTTTGTTGTATGTGGATTGTGCTGCACGATACTGATACCTGTACCATGAAATGACCCTTTAGCAGCGGTGCCAAAGGGGTTATTTCTGCCGTTTTCCAAAGCCCCAACATGAAAATACAGAATTGTTACCGTTGTGGACATAAAACATTTGATATTTCTACATATTTACCGGCAAACAGCGTCTGCCAGTGACTTTTCAAGTGTACGTTTCGTTTGAGACACACATACCAGGTTCACTCAGTTGCTAAATAAGTGTGTGTACATTAGGCCCTATATCAAGTGATAACAATGGTATGTAATTGTATATACCATGAAACGACATTGTCATGGGTCTGACTCGATTTGACATTTGATAATGATGCGTCAAACAGAAGGAAGCTTAAAATATCGTGTCTAATGATGTTTGCAGCTGCCGCCAAAGTTACGACATTTTCTTCATAATAATTGTCCCGCTGACGTAATTGGTGCTGTTACACTACGATGGAATTTTCCATCGCTCTCATACCTTTTAGAAAGATAGCCAAAAACGCGAGTTGCTCTTTTATAAGCCTACAATAACATAGAAAACGAGTTGCGAGTTACACAAGCAATAATTATTGTAATAAAATTGCGAGTTACAAACAATAATATAATTTTTTTAACTAAAATCAATTCATTATTCAGTATTTTTTATAAAAGCGTTTCGACTAGAAAACATGAAGATTCAGTGTATTTTTATTAAGTCATCAATTTGTAAAGGTCTCTTCTTACTAGCAGTTGTACATTTATTAAATAAAGGTATAGTAAGTTCACACAAGAAGAACGTAGTATTGCCTTAAAGCATCATATAGAGTATTATTAATGATAATTAAGAGCTCCAAACACTAGCCTAGTCCTTGAGTTTTGCTGAAAATGACGTCATGTAGCATACGTCATACACGTCTTCCATTGGTCAATGCTATAGTTCCTAGTCATAGTATCATTTATTGGAGACTAAAATAATACTGAATGTATGAATGGTGTTTTACGTCATTTTCAAAACATGTAAGGTTATATATGACTTTCGATTTTTTTTGTGGTGGAGGCAGACCGCCCAATTGTCCTGGGTAGAACCAGTACTGTACACCTCCCACCATTCGTAAAAATCAACACTTCCTACTGACATACTGACAATTACATATAAAACGCAGGGTTTAACATGGGCTTCGGCATCATATGCACCATGTGCAACAATATACATTTAAATCAAGTCTGGTGAAAGAAGTTGGCATTAAACAATCAATTCATTTGTGTGCACTGACCATTGATAAACAAACTCTGAGACACTAGAGAAGATATTGATAAGCAATACATTGATGTTACTATAGATACACTGTTTAGGTGTTGTTCCCGAATTGCCTCATACAACACCACTAGTGGAGTGTATTAATTAACAACATTGTAATGTAGGGATATTTGGTTTCAACGAATCCTTTCTCTTTCACCATTTATTTAAAAGAAAAATAAATCTTGATAAGTTTTCCATAATTGTTTTGAAGAATCTTTTTATACTTGTGTATAAAGCAGACAGTACAATATAAACATTCTAAGACTACGAGTTAAATGAATTATTATTATTTTCTGTAACTTAATTTTATTATATAATATTATATAATAACTCGCAACTTGCGTTTTTGGTTTGTAACTCGCAACTCGCATTTTTGGCTTGTAACTCGCAACTCGCAATTTCTAAATTATTGCAGGGTTGTAACTCGCAACTCGCTTTTTTCGGATTGTAACTCGGAACTCGCATTTTGTACGCCAGTTTATGTTTGTATATCGCAACTCGCGTTTTCTGCTTGTAACTCGCAACTCGCAATTATCGGCTTGTAATTCTCGCAACTCGCGTTTTCTAAGTTATTTTATGCTTGTAACTCGTAACTCGCTTTTTGTTACTCACAATATGCGTTTTGTGTAACTCGCATCTCGACACTCGACAAAAGAAATCCTCATAAGCAATAAACTCTGGATAAGATTGCAAGCTATCTGAGATAAATTGAAATGTTTAACAATATCGACTTCCTTATTCAAATATTACATTACAAACTTACAGATTTTAAAGTGATAAAAGGTCTTTGTTATTTCAAGTTAAAGGATATATGTTCACGAGTGGAATGTTTTAAACAAACCATACTCTTTTGATTATAATCTTTATTGAATTTACTTATCCATATTTAAAATATTTAAGATTGGCATTGCGGCCATATCATAGTATTTTTCTTCCTGTAACTACATTCAGTCATTCTCGCAACAAATTGAGCAATTTTAACTTATTTCATTTATTTGTCAGACCGAGGTTTCCTCCATTTGCATTGCCATTTCATTTGTAAAGTATAAGTCTCCGTACCTACACATTTGTCCTTCTTAGTGTCCTTCTGCTTTCCTCTTTAATTGTACGAAGGCAAAAGCAATAATAAATGCAAACGACATCACAAACCCAAAAAGGGTTGACAATAGGGCCACCGCCTTGGAACGGTCAGTGGCAAAGTAGGCCACTGGGGGTTTAAACCGGTTCTAGGGTGCACCAAACCTCACACTTACCCTACTGTCATCCCATTAACACAGGACAGTGTAAATAAAGAAATCCCCGCCATGATCTAATCTCTAACCAACATGGCAGCTTCAATAGGCAATATAAGTAAAACACAAATATGCTCGTGTAAATATAATACAAAAAAAAACAATAGCCTAGAAAGCCACAATGAAGGTACTCAATGACTTTGCAGAAGCCAGAGCAGTAAGAGAATAAACCATTAAGGGCACGACAAGAAAGATCATGGACAAACATCAAACGCCACCGTCCCAATGGGCTTTAGGTAGGCGTCATCATAGGGTCCACAGCCTGTCTGGTCATCGTACAATTAAAGAGGAAAGCATAGTGGCGAACTGTAAAAGGGTCCACCACCAATCATGCAGTAAGTTGCAAAATGATAGGGTCATAACCTCTTTTGATAAACGTTTTAACAAGTTTAACAAAGATAGTATGAACGTGATCATGACCATGAATCTTACGAAGTTTATAAATCACATCACCATAGAAGTCAGGTTGTGATAGTCCTTGTGCAGAAGAGTCCTTAAATTACTTTTATATTTGGAAAGAAGATCAGGGTTACGATAATAAAATTGTGCAAAGGTTTTACGAAGTTTATGGTAACGGTAACCCTGATTGAGTAACTTTTTAGTTATACAAAGATTACGAATATTGAAGTCCTCAACTCGAGTACAAGCTCTAGAAAAACGAATAAGTTGAGACACATATACCCCATAAGAAGTTGCTCGGGGAACATCCCGATCCAAGTGAGGATAATTAACAATGTCAAAATTAAAATCATCTCTCTTGTCATAGATTTTGCTAATTATTTTACCATTTTTAATCGAGAGATCTAAATCAAGAAAAGAAGCGTTATTATCAGATATATTAGCTTTGTTAAGCTGAAGTTCTTTATTATAAATATAATTAACCATAGTTGGAAAGAAAGGGTTGTCAATGTTCAGTATGTCATCCAGATACCGAGAGGTCTCATTAAAAGCTTCAATAACATCTGCCTGGGTATCTGGTGAAAGACTCAACATGAAATCCCTTTCATAGCAAAATAAGAACAAATCTGCGACAAGTGGTGCACAGTTCGTACCCATAGGGATACCAACAATTTGTCTATAAACGGTGGTTCCATACCTGACGAAAATATTATCTAATAGGAAGATGAGTGCTTCACAAACTTCATAACAAGTCCACATAGTATAATTGTCAAAACTGCCGTTATTAAAAAACGCTTTTATATTATACATGCCAAAAATGTAGTATTTTCTCTTTAAAAGACTATCATTAAATGATCCGTTAACCCTTTATGACGATAGCGCGACTTTTTCGGAATGTATGGCACTCCATTGAACTCTCCTAGCAACCGTAACCGTAGGCATAAATCCTCCAAATCCGAAAGATATGGTGTCAAAGTATTATTTAACTTACGCAACTATTTAGAATATGGAAATGACAATTACTACCGAGTAGAGTCGATCTCATTTACTGAACATAATTTTGGTGAAAATTAAATGCACAATGCATATGCTAGCTTTAAAACTTAAACTAGATAAAACAAATTTAAGGAAGTTCCATAATTTAACATCAAGTGAAGACCATGTTTTCCGAGTTATAAAGGACGGAAATTGTTTTTTCCCGATGTGTTGCTAAATGCGTGCTTGGTGATGTAGAAAAGCACGCAGTGGTACGGGAAATGTTCACCAAACTTATGAGAGAAACCCGATCCAAATACGCAGAGATAGTTGATGGTTCTTTTGATATGGATGCTATGCAGTTTGTTGATGGATGAGTGGATTGGCGACCGAAGCAGAAATAAGTGCTGCAACTCAGTGTTTTAATGTTGACATTTTTGTAAAACACCGGGACAGTAGCAAAGGGGAGGATTGGGTTAGATTTTCTAATTTTGAAAATTGCAACCACGGGGCTAAATTAATTTGCATTTCGCTACAAAATGAGCACTTCGACGTTCTTTTCAAGAGTAGTAGGCCTTGCTCATGTGAAAACCGTTCATTACCAGGTGAAAAAAACTCTAGCATAACGCTACTAGACGCGGAAGTAGAAACAGACAAAATTATTCACAAATCAAACGATATATAAAGCCAAGAAGCTACATAATGTTAAACTGCTCGAAAAGAAAGCTAAAGCCACTGGTTTCATTTAATCAATTATTAACTTGTCTTCAAAACAGCTTAGCAGTTCTCAGGAAACCTTATTGTCGAAAGGTATAAAGTTTGTTCCAACAAGGCGAAATGTCGATAAAGGAAAGCTGATAGCAGACCTTAAAACCTGGAACGAAGAATGAAACAGCGCGAGTATTTTTATAATGAACAAGAAGATGAAAAACAGCATGATGAAAAGTATAAAAAAACAGTCAACTGGACACGAAATACAGGTAGAGACAAATGGCTAGATTCATATATCAGATGTGTGAAATTGATGTCTTTTCTGGTTTAAAAAGATGATTCAGAATGAACATTACACAACAAGAAGAGTTTGCAATGAGAGAACCCTTAAATGATCAAAGTATAGTAATAAGGCCCGCGGATAAGGGTTCAGGAATTGCGTTCTTGAATGCATTCAACGTTTTTAAACAAACCTATGTGTTCATTTAAATGCATGGAACGAACGCAACAGAATGTTAGCGTTTAAATACACACTCGGAGTAAATGCATTGCGTTCGTTCGTTCAGCGTTTACCAATCGCAACATATCCCACGATTAAATTACGCATGATATCCACTCATGCGATTTGTATCCCGAGTCGGCGACTAATGTTTATGTGATCATATTGAAGAACGGGACCTTTTGTTGACATTGTTTGATGGTGCACATTGATGAGTATTCTGTTTTCCTCCGGGTTTATGTTAGTTTCATAAAAATGTAACATACACGACACTATATAAAACTATTCCTGCTGTTTTTATCAACGTTTTTTTAGTTTTATATTGAAATTATATAAAGGTTGTGTTACACAATAAATATAATACTTCCGATTTCGAATCAATAAAAATGAAAGTAAATGTGTTATCATGCTTAAAAACACCATTTACACAGTGTAATTCTCTATATTAAAATACTGAAATACGTTGAATTTTAAGCCGAGACTTCAATTATCAAATCAAAAGCATAATTTTGGAAGTTATCCTAAATAGTGAAATGCATTTGAGTTCGTTTCAGAACAGAACAGAACATATTCTTTATTCAGATACACGTTACAGTTTTTCGTGATACACAAACGCATATACATACATTCAATCTACACGTGAATAGTTATGATGTATGACAATACATTCAAAATAAATTGAATCAAATAAATACAAATAAATATATGTATAGTAAATATTGGATGCACTCCTATTAGCAATTTCAGTCTTAGTGGAACTGACACTAATCACAATATACAGTAGGGAATAACCCTCCGCCCAGAAAATCTAATTTTCTTAGTAAATAAGTTAGATCGCTATTAATTATTATTATTGTATAAACGATTTATACAAAGCAAAAATGCTTTATTGATACATTTGCTTAGCATAAGTATTTCTGATTTGTTATTACTTTGAAGGAGAAGCGTACATTTATACATACCAGGCCTATGTCTATAGAAACGCTTTAAATACACTTTTCTTAAATCTGAATACAAGGGACATATAAACGCAAAATGATACTCGTCTTCTACTTCATTTGTATTACAAAGCTGACGTACACGATTATTTCTTTCAATACTTTCTCTGCCGAATCGACCAGAAGGAATGCGTTAATGATGTGCCGATAAGCGTAATTTTGATAGAGATGTTCATAAACTCCTAGAGATAATAATATTCAAGTAAGATTCAAATGCTAAATTTTCTTTAACTACCTTATACAACGTCAGTACCTGATTATTATCAACTCTGGCTCTGAATTCTTGTAAAAATTCATCCAGTAGTCTTTGTTTAAAAATACATAAAAATGCATTAACATTTTCTGCATTTTGGTCCTTCCAAACATACATTAAACCATATTTCTCTAGCAACATTTTAACCTTAAGAAACCAGTTTGTATATCCCGTTTCTACGTCTTGTAACGAAGACTCTCTCATGTATTTTATAATGATATTTTCACCATTGCAAATTTTTAACCAGAACTTGATAATACGTACATATCTATTTGTATAAAGTGGAAATCTTCCCAGATCCCTATAAACAACACAATTGCTTGTGGATAGTCTAACTCCCAATACTTGTTTACCGAACCTTAAATGTAAATTTTCCAATGGTTTAGACTTCGAGAAGCCCTAAACTTCGCTCCCGTAATTTTCAGACGTGTGTTCGTTGCGTTCCCTTCGTTCGTTTTCGTTAACAGTAAATGTGGTATTTATCCTAGTAGTTAGTAAGAGCAAACTGAACGTTACTGGTGTGATATACCTTTTATACACCATCGACAATAATGCATTGCCATGAGAATGAATGCTGTATTTCTAGTTATTCACCAGAGTGCACAATGTATTGTATTGCGAATCAGTGCTAACAGAGATGGACGTACTCAAGTTGCCATTTGAACTGAGATATTTTATTTACTGGAAGCATTATGTTCCACTCGTCACGATTAATTCGAAATTGTAAGATGAACTACAACTCAAATGGCTTAAAGTTCGTCTCGAAAGCGTTAGACGAGAGATGTGTGGAGATAATTCCGAGCAGGGGTTTAACACTCTAGAAGACCTGTTCATGAACATTGGAGGGCTCAATTTGAAGAACGAGAGAGCTCAACGTAGATTCTATATTAAAGCAATAACTTACATGTACCGCTATGAGACAAAAAAATCATCGCCACAAGGAGATGGACGTTTAGTTTTTCGGGCTTATATTTGGATGACGTAGAAAGAATCAAATGTAATTGACCATGTGTCACGACCTCAGCATTGGGGGTGTTTGCTACTAACATCGGAGAGGACCGAAGAGTACGTCAGACGCTACATAGTTGGAATACATTGTTATATCCAGCCATTTACGTGTCCGATGATCGCTGATTTTGATGAATATTTCAGCGAAATCGGAACAGTACAGTCGTTTGGCGATACGACATGTCATGATCAAATTTGTGAACGCACGAGTCTGTTGAGAAAACAAGTTGAAAAAGGTGTATATGGAAATAAAATCTAAACACAGCATTACTATCCTTGGGGTTATTTACACGTAGGTCGATCCGTTGCTTTTCTTTAATCAAACGTTATTCCGCCAACTTTGCATTTTACCACACTTCCTGATATATCCAGACAGACGGGCAATTCAGGCAGTCTCTCGTACTTTAGTTTTCAATCCTCTAGTAAAGAGTTGGATGCCTTTGACTGAGACGCCGAATTATGTAGCCCAGCCTAATTCCAATTAGCACTCAAACCATGATTACCTCCAAAATGGCAATAGAGACTGTATTCTTGTTTTTCCAGCTATAGTTTTGCCAGGCATACCACATGGACCACATGCCGTCTGCACGGCCAGACTTTTCGAAGGTTTGATACCAATTGGTCGCAACATTTCAGGGAACGTATAGCTTCAAATCCTTCTCGTGATATGCTTTAGAAAACCATCTAGAAATCCAATTGTTCGTGTTAGGAGAAAATCCCCATGTACCAACAACTGGGTACATAAAAAACTATGTCGTCTTCAGGTGCCTTCAGATACTCACTAGCACCCGAATGTTTTATAGAGACGCCCTGTAGCGCAAATCCGTTGATATGGGGACAGCTGTCGTATTTGTCGTGAACGAGTTTAAGATGTTTGTAAAAGTACGGTGAGACAGTTAGGTCACCTTCTAAAATAACGGCTGTTACCGAGCTGTTTGCATGTGGTTTCCACGTCGACAACCACTGGCCGTATATACTCACATGCTTTGGATGGACGTACATTCCATAGTCTCCATGAAAAAACGTGAAGCTGCGAGCCGCTTCCTCAGTACCGACATTCACCTTGCCACTGCTGGCCGATCTATCCAAACTTTATCATATATTGCTTTATTCAACGACTTTAGAAGACGTAACAGAGCCTGGGCACGATTGTAAGCAATTGCAATTATTCTAAGATCATACTGCTTGAAGGAATCATTTTGGAGATGTCTCGCGTCATATTTAAAGTGACCTGAACTAGCACCTTTTGGACTTACTGGAAGAATTTGGTACAGCGTTAAGACAAAAAGTGTGAAAACAACAAAGACAAGCTTTATCCTTAAAGAGGCAAGCTGGTTTCCCGGTGACATTTTAGTAAATGTTTGAAAACAAGCTCGTTTAAAATAATTCCGTCTGCATATAACATGTCAAAGCACCGTCACACGATAACTCGGTGTCCCGTCGTGAAAGAGCTAAAAATAACACTGTTTAACTTTACAGTGTGGAACATCTTTATATAGCAGTTAAAACATAATAAAGGTGCTGAGTAGTTTCAATTGAAACATAAATAAGCGTCATATGTATGCTCCATCATACAGGCGTGCAATTAAATAAATATAGAACACTGACATTTTCTCATCCATTAAATCAAACAGATTTTTGTTTTATGTATCACAGAACATTGCTTTGGTAAATTTCGGCTTTGAACTCGAATAACACCATTTTCATAGTCCGTATATCTCTCAGCACATCCAACTGCTCCCGCGCCATATTTGATCCGTTTGTACATTTTCACCAACAAAGTATGATTCAAGTCCCTATTTATATGAGTATGGCTTTCGAAATGCACGCCTTGTGTCGCCTGATGAACGGCCAAAACTGTTTTTGTCGCATCAATCACAATATGCTTTATTTGTCGTGCATTGAACACTAACCCATTGTCGTAATCTCTACGCCCTATCACAACTTCTGCTATATCATTCCACGGATAGGCACGTGCGGTAATAAAGTAGTCTTCAGCGTAACCCGAAAACTGTTTACCTCTGCTTTGAGCTATTGCCGATATATTACACCAAGAAGAACCTTCATTTTCTGCGACATTTTCGACATTAGTTCTTTTACCAACAATTAGGGTCGGATGTGTTAGATCGACACTGGCATTTATAAAGGAAGTTAAAGTCACTACCAGTGTGTCAGTAAACAGTATCTCCATTACAGTATGCATAAAATGTAGAATTCAACGCGGCCATAGCGTCTTTATACATGTATTTTAAAACTGGAATGCCATTTGCAGCCGCCCCTCTAATAGGACAAACTTCCCAACCTAGTTTACGGCCCTCGTCGGCAACGTGAAAAGCACAGGAATAATACAGGGGCGCAGCGACAGCCAATTTAAAAACGTCATGTTGTGAACCAAATGTTTATCAGCATTGTCATTCCACGATGTTAACAGAGTCGAAAGAGGTTCTGATTCTTTCTTTAACATTTTTGCTGGCCGATTTATCACAACCTCAAGTTTCATTTTATGAGCTGAACGAGCAACTTTTGGACTTACTGGAAGAATTGTGTACAACGCTGAGACAAAGAATATGATGCCAACACACAGAAAAGCTTTGCGCTTAAAGGGTCAATTTGATTTCCTATTGACATGATGTTCGTCGTGAATGAGTTAAAAAAGACACTATAACATCTGTATATACTTAAAACATAATAAAGATTTACAGGGGGTGGGGGTCTTTTATTTAGGCATGTTCCCCTATTTCTCGTCTTAAAAAATCGAAAACACATCTACGTATATCCCATGGGCACGGCGCCCATGATAATTCGGACCCGAAAAAAATGCCTGGAAGGTTTATTTTCAGATATCGATGGTACATTCTCAAATACTATTGTGTTCTTACTTTAATTTCGAATAGGTGGGTACTCCAGGCTTTAAAGGCTCTGGGCATTGTTTAATCATCCTTAGGATATGTTTCCTGTTAATTTAGTCTTTTGACTGTTACTTGTGATACGCAGGCTTCATAAACTCTGCTCCCAACATTTCGTTTTGTTTATTTCGCCCTTCGTTTTCTCGTTTAGGGCAAAGCATTTTCTTAGACACTGGGACCATACGCCGTTGACCATGGAATGGTATGAAAATACCTCATTGAAGGTTCCATGTTTCACCGGCATATGCATACCATCTTCGGGATGGCTCAAATTTTTGTATATTTACATTTTAAATATTGAGTTCAGCTCAACCCGGGTCTAGAGTGCGTGACCGGTAGCAAGCAATAGCACGTTCCAATACCGTTCATGAACAGTCTCAATCAAACAGAGACTGCAATATTTTTTATATTGATCGTGTTCGGCGATTTCCAAATTACCCCTTTCATACACATTTTTTTGAGTCTGTGCATCAGAGGTTTCTATAAGATGCAACTCCTCTCACGTCCCCAAGCACCGGTTTAAGTGGTATTCTACTTCTAAACCTTAGTGATTAGCTGATCAGGGTTTACAATGTCCGGCTGCTGAAAGGTCATTTTCCAAAACACCCCTTTGTCACATGAATGAAATTGTCTTAATTAAAATAAAGAACAATCCATTATATATGTGTAGGGGGTTAAGGGTTAATGATTAGGCTTGATGATCAAAGTTTGGTAAAGTTATCCAACACACGCTTCTATCCTTTATTTGTGCAAAATCTTTTATTTCTTGAATAAACGATTACGATTTTCAAAGCACAACTGTTTCTTCCGATCAAAGTTATTTATCAAGATATCTGACATAGCGATAACAGTTTGATCGTCCCCCGGAAAATGGTAGAGTATAGGAAGTTTGATATGCCCCTGGTCAACGGTAAATGGTAGAGTCTAGCAAGTTTGCTTTGCTGCTGGTAAATGGAATATTATAGCAAGTTTGATATGCCTCTGGTAAATGGTACAGTATAGCAAGTTTGATCTGTTCCTGGTTAATGGTATAGTATAGCTAGTTGGATCTGTCGCTGGTAAATTGAATAGTATAGCAAGTTTGATATGTCCCTGGTAAATGGTGTAGTATAGGAAGTTTGATCTGTCCCTGGTAAATGGTACAGTATAGCAAGTTTGATATGTCCTTGGTAAATGGTATATTATAGCAAGTTTGATATGTCCCTGGTATATAAAATAGTGTAGCAAGTTTGAACTGTCCCTGGTAAATGGTATAGTATAGCAAGTTTGATCTGTCCCTGGTAAATGGTACAGTATAGCACGTTTAATCTGTCCCTGGTAAATGGAATAGTATAGCAAGTTTCATCTGTCCCTCGTAAATGGTATAGTATAGCAAGTTTGATCTGTCCCTGGTAAATGGTATAGTATAGCTAGTTTGATCTGTCCCTAGTAAATGGAATAGTATAGCAAGTTTCAAATGTCCCTGGTAAATTGTATAGTATAGCAAGTTCGATCTGTCCCTGGTAATTGGTATAGTATAGCAAGTTTGATCTGTCCCTGGTAAATGGTATACTATAGCAAGTTTGATCTATCACTGGTAAATGGTATAGTATAGCAAGTTTGATCCGCCACTTGTAAATGCTATACTATAGCAAGTTTGATCTGTCCCTGGTAAATGGAAGAGTAAAGCAAGTTTGATCTACCACTGGTAAATGGTATAGAATAGCAAGTTTGATCTGCCACTGGTAAATGGTATAGTATAGCAAGTTTGATCTATCCATGGTAAATGGTATAGAATAGCAAGTTTGATCTGCTCCTGGTAAATGTAATGGTAAAGCAAGTTTGATATGCCACTTGTAAATGGTACAGTGTAGCAAGTTTGATCTTCTCATGGTAAATGGAATAGTATAGCAAGCTTCATATGTCCCTGGTAAATGGTATACTATAGCAAGTTTGAACTATCCCTGGTAAATGGTATAGTATAGCAAGTTTGACGTGCTCCTGGTAAATGTAATAGAAAAGCAAGTTTGATATGCCACTGGTAAATGGTATAGTATAGCAAGTTTGATCTATCCCTGGTAAATGGAAGAGTATAGCAAGAAATATAAAAATATCGGACAGGGAAAGTAGCATTCAAGGAGGACAGTCAACCACAAAACACAGAAACAAAAACGCAAACAGACAAACAAGAATGTAAAAGCAATAATAAATGCAAACGACATCACAAACACAAAAAGGGTTGACAATAGGGCTACCGCCTTGGAACGGTCAGTGGCAAAGTAGGCCACTGGGGGTTTAAACCGGTTCTAGGGTGCACCAAACCTCACACTTACCCTACTGTCATCACATTAAAACAGGACAGTGTAAATAAAGAAATCCCCGCCATGATCTAATCTCTAACCAGCAAGGCAGCATCAATAGGCAATATAAGTAAAACACAAATATGCTCGTGTAAATATAATACAAAAAAACAATAGCCTAGAAAGCCACAATGAAGGTACTCAATGACTTTGCAGAAGCCAGAGCAGTAAGATAATAAACCATTAAGGGCACGACAAGAAAGATCATGGACAAACAGCGAACGTCCCAATGGGCTTTAGGTAGGCGTCATCACAGGGTCCACAGCCTGTCCGGTCATCGTACAATTAAAGAGGAAAGCATAGAGGAGAACTGTAAAAGGGTCCACCACCAAGCATGCAGTACTTTGCAAAATGATAGGGTCATAACCTCTTAAGTTTGATCTGCCACTGGTAAATGGTATAGTATAGCAAGTTTGATCTGCTCCTGGTAAATGGTATAGTATAGCAAGTTTGATCTACTCCTGGTAAATGGTTCAGTATAGCAAGTTTGATCTGTACCTGGTAAATGGTATAGTATAGCAAATTTGATCTGTCCCTGGTAAATGGTATAGTATAGCAAGTTTGATCTGCTCCTGGTAAATGTAGTAGTGTAGCAAGTTTGATCTGACAATGGTAAATGGTAGTGCATATAATGTTTAATATACCCATGGTAAATGGTACAGAATAGTAAGTTTGATCTAAGCCTGGTATATGGTAAGCATAGCAAGTTTTATCTGCCCCTGGTAAATGGTACAGTATAGCAAATTTGATCTGCCCCTGCCCCTGGTAAATGGTACAGTATAGCAAGTTTGATATGCTCCTGGTAAATGGTATAGTATAGCAAGTTTGATCTACCCCTGGTAAATGGAAGAGTATAACAAGTTTGATCAGCCACTGGTAAATGGTATAGAATAGCAAGTTTGATCTGTCCCTGGTAAATGGTAAGCATAGCAAGTCTGTTCTGCCCCTGGTAAATGGTACAGCATAACACGTTTGATCAGTCCAAGGTAACTGGTATAATACAGCAAGTGTAATCTGCCTCGGTCTGATAAATTGTACAGTATTAGTTTGATCTGTCCTCGGTAAGTGGTATAATATAGCAAGTTTAATCTACCCCTGGTAAATGGTACAGTATAGCACGTTTGATCTGCCCCGGTAACTGGTATAGTATAGCAAATTTAATCTGCCCCTGACAAATGGTACAGTATACAACGTTTGATCTGCCCTAGATAAATGGTACAGTGTAGAACGTTTGATCTGCCTGTTGTAAATACTGTAGTATAGTCAGTTTGATCTGTCACTGGTAAATGATATAGTATAGTAAGTTTGATCTGTTCCTGGTACATGGTACAGTATAGCAATGTTGGTGTGTCACTGGTAACCGGTACCATAGAACTAGTTTGATCTGCCCCTTGTAAATGGTACAGTAAAGTCAGTTTGATCTGACTCTGGTAAATGGTACAGTATACATGTACCAAGTTTGATCTGCTTCTGGTATCTGGTACTTTTATTTTTATTTTATTTATGTTTTTTTTTTTTTTGTCATTTTTTTATTCTGTATTCCACATTGTCATATATATTTACTGGTGCTATAGGTGCGATATTACAAACAATATGTAATATGAAAAACACATTTCCTTTGATCTATTGTTTACAGTCAAACGTGCTCAGGAGTACACGTCTTTTGAGTGACCACTGTGACCACTGTGACCACCCGCTTCAGTTTTGAATTAAATTGTTTTAAATTAAATACGTTTGTATTGATCAATCACCTTTGTTACGAGAATACTTTTGCTCTTTGCTTTATTAGTTTCTTGATACTGATTTTGACTGTATGAACAATATTTAGAAAAACTAATATAATGGTACGTCGCTAGTTATAATTGTACGCCGCTAGTTTAAATCAAGATTGCCGTGTATCCCTTTAACTCTGTACACCTTGCTTCTCCATGTTAGGTAAGTGTAATGGCTCAGATATTACATTTGTACTTTATTTGACAAAAGAACAAAACATAAACACACAAGGATATCGCATACTGCGCATTTAAAACCTGATATTGTAGGGCATAGCTACTCAGGCGATATTAACGGTAATGTTAAACATCAAGAATGAAAATCTCGTATTACTTCCTAATTATCATAAAGTGACAACATTTAATACCAGTGCGACACTTCTCCACTTAAACGTATGGTAGACTGTTTGTATCCAGTGTTTATTAATTATCAAAGTACTTAAGGTACAACAACTGTGGTTTAATTGTACGAAGTTGGGAATGAGAATACTGCAATGCTACAATGTTACTGACAACCAGAATGTTACTAGTATGTACATATAACTAGAATGTTACTAATATTTACTGGTAACCATAATATTACAATTATATACTGATAACCAGAATATTACTAGTATTTACTGGTAAATGTAATGTTACTAGTATTTACTGATAACCATAATGTTACTAGTATTTACTGATAACCATAATGTTACTAGTATTTACTGATAACTAGAATGTTACTAGTATATACTGATAACTGAATACTAGAGTTACTAGTATTTACTGATAACCAAAGTGTTACTAGTATTTACTGATAACCAGAATATTACTAGTATTTACTGGTAACTATAATGTTACTACTATTTACTGATAACCAGAATGTTACTAGTATTTACTGATAACCAGAATGTTACTAGTATTTACTGGTAACTATAATGTTACTACTATTTACTGATAACCAGAATGTTACTAGTATATACTGATAACCAGAATGTTACTAGTATTTACTGATAACTAGAATACTACTAGTATTTACTGATAACTTAATACTAGAGTTACTAGTATTTACTGATAACCAGAATATTACTAGTATTTACTGGTAACTATAATGTTACTACTATTTACTGATAACCAGAATGTTACTATTATTTACTGATAACTAGAATACTACTAGTATATACTGATAACTTAATACTAGAGTTACTAGTATTTACTGATAACCAGTATATTACTAGTATTTACTGATAACCAGAATGTTACTAGTATTTACTGGTAACTAGATTGTTACTAGTATTTACTGATAACTTAATACTAGAGTTACTAGTATTTACTGATAACCAGAATATTACTAGTATTTACTGATAACCAGAATGTTACTAGTATTTACTGGTAACTAGATTGTTACTAGTATTTACAAATAGCCATAATATTACTAGTATTTACTGATAACTAGAATGTTCTAGTATCTACTTATAACCAGAATGTTACTAGTATTTACTGATAACCATTATATTAATAGTATTTACTGATAACTAGAATATTAGTATTTACTGATAACCAGAATGTTACTAATATTTACTGGTAACTAGAATATTACTAGTACTTAATGATAACAATAATATAACTAGTATTTACTGATAAGCAGAATGTTACTACTATTTACTGGTAACTAGAATGTTACTAGTATTTACTGATAACAATAATATAACTAGTATTTACTGATAACCAGAATGTTACTAGTACTTACTGATAACTAGAATGTAACTAGTATTTAGTGATAACTTAATACTAAAATGTAACTAGTATTTACTGCTAACTTAATACTAGAATGTTACTAGTATTTACTGATAACTTAATACTAGAATGTTGCTAGTATTTACTGATAACTTAATACTAGAATGTTACTAGTATTTACTGATAACTTAATACTAGAATGCTGCTAGTATTTACTGATAACCTAATAATAGAATGTTACTAGTATTTACTGATAATTTAATACTAGAATGTTACTAGTATGTACTGATAACTGAAAACTAGAATGTTACTAGTATTTACTGATAACTGAATACTAGAATGCTACTAGTATTTACTGATAACTTAATTCTAGAATGTTACTAGAATTTACTGACAACTTAATATTAGTATGTTACTAGTATGTACTTATTACTTTTGTGTTTGTGATGTCGTTTACTTTTATTATTACTTTTGCCTTCTTATTTGTCTGTTTCCATGTTTGTTTCTGTGTTTTGTGGTTGACTGTCCTCCTTGAATGCTACTTTCCCTGTCCGATCTTTTTATATTTTTTACTACTAGAATGTTACTAGTATTCACTGATAAGTTATTACCAGAATGTTACTAGTATGTACTGATAACTTAATCCTAGAATGTTACTATTGTGTACTGAGAACTTAATAAACACGTTCCATTTGTATTTGACTGTTTCCATACTGTCAAGTTGTTGTTGTTTGCGGTTAAAATCACCTTAGACGCACCGTTTAACAGAATTTTGTTATTATGAGCCCTTAACAAAATTCTGTTAAGATTTTTTTTTTACAAATCGTAAATAATAGTCTCTTAACATAACCTAATTGTGTTAAGGTAAATTTGACCAAGTGAGTTTCACCTCAACAAAAATCCGTTAAGATGTTGTGTGTTTTTGTTTTTTACCAATCGAAGGTCTTCTACCTAACATACTTTTTTTAAGATGTTTTGTGTTTTGAATTTTAACTAATCGAAGGACTTAACAATAAGTTTTTTTTAAAATCGACTGTTTTCCGTCTTAACAAAATTCTGTTATGATTTGTTTTAAATCGATGCACTTCCACCTTACCAAAATATTTTTAAGATGTTGTTGTTTTTTTTGGTTTTTTTTACAAATGGACGGTCTCCCACTGTAAATTCTGTTCAGATTTTCTTCCACCTTAACACATTCTGCTAAGATTATTTTTTTGCAAAACGACGGTCCACCACATTAACAAAATCCTGTTAAGATGTTTTGTGTTGTGTTTTTAACAAGTCATGAAGCTCTTCTACCTTCAATTTAACAGAATTTTGTTAAGACTTTTTATTTACAAATTGACAGTCTTCCACTTTAGTACAATTCTGTTAGGATTTTTCTTAAATCGACGGTCTTAAACCTTACCAAAATTCTGTTTTTTTATTGTTTTGTTTTACAAATTAACGGTCTCCCATCATAACAAAATTCTGTTAAGGTTTGTTGTTTTTACAAATTGACAGATTTCCACCTTAATAAAGTACTGTTAAGAATCTTTTTACCAATCGACGGTCTCCCACCTTAACAATATTTTGTTAAGATGCTGTTGTGTTTTTACATATCGAAGGTCTTCTACATAACGTAATTTTGCAAATTGACCTTAACACAATTCCGATTGGATTTTTTTTCAAATCGACGTTCTTAAACCTTAACACAATTCTGTTAAGATGTTGTTTTTTTTTGCTTTTTTTACAAATCGACGGTCTCCCACCTTTACAAAATTCTGTTAAGGTTTATTGTTTTTACAAAATTGACGGTCTACCACCTTAACCAAATTATGTTAAAAAGTAGTGTGTTTTTTTTTTTATCAATAATGAATTGTGTTAAGATTTTTGTTTTACAATTGACATTCTTTCACCTGAACAAAATTCTGTTAAGATTTTTTTTTAAATCGACGGTCTTCTACCTGAACGAAATTGATAAAAGATTTTTTTCTTTATTATTTTTGTACAAATCGAAGCTCTACTACATTAACAAAATTCTGTTAAGATTGTTTATTGTGCTTTTTAAACAAATCGACGATCTTCTACCTTCTAGATGGTTTGTGTTTTTGTTTTTTTTACCAATCGAAGGTCTTTTACTTTAACAAAATTTTGATAGGAATTTTGATTTACAAATTGACAGTCTACCACCCTAATGAAATTATGTTAAGATTTTTCATTAAAATCGACGGTCTTCCACCTTAACACAATTCTGTTAATACGTCGTTTTTGTATTGTATTGTTTTACAAATCGACGGTTTCCCACCTTAACAAAATTCTGTTATGCTTTGTTTTTATATACAAATCGAAGGCCTTCCACGTGAACATATTTCGGTTAAGATGTGTTATTTTGTTGGTTGTTCTTTACAAATCGAAGTGTCTTGCGCACACAACACATATGGGTATGGCGTGAATCTAACCCACGACTTTTAGATCATGGGTCCAACGCTCTGCCATAAGACCACAGCGCTCGATGTTTTGTGCTGTTGTCTCGACGGTCTCCCACTGTAAATTATGTTAAAAATTCTGTTACGCTTTTTTTTTTGATTTTTTACAAATTGACGTTTTCCACCTTAACACATTCTGTTAAGATAATTTATTTTACAAATCGACGTACTGTCCGCCACCTTAACAAAATTCTGATAAGATGTTGTTTTTTTGATTTTTTTAACAAATCATGAAGGTCTTCTACCTTAACAGAATTTTTTTAAGATTTTTTTTATACAAATTGACAGACTTCCACCTAAAAAACATTATGTTATTAGTTTTTTTAATAATCAACGATCCACCACCTTAATAAAATTGTGTTAAGATGTTTTGTGTACTTTTTTATAAATCATGAAGGTCTTCTACCTTAACAGAATATTGTTAAGATATTTTTATTTTACAAATTGATAGACTTCCACCTTATACAAATCGAAGGCCTTTTGTTAAGATGTGTCATTTTTTTGGTTATTTTTTTTTACAATTTTAGATCACTTCTATATCATGGTTCCCACGTTCTACCATTAGACCATAGCGCTCGATGTTTTTTGTTGTTGTGTTTTACAAATCGAAGGCCTTCTATCTTACAGATTGTTTTATTTTAAATCGACAGTCTTCTTAGCACAATTCTGTTAAGATGTTTTTAGAGTTTGTTTATGTTTTTTGACAAATCGGCGGTCTTCTACATTAACAAATTACTGTTAAGATATAAATATATATATTAAACGATAATAATACCTTTTTAACTGAAGAAATTGTGGTAAATGTGATCAAATCGTTAGTAATCTGTTTACTATTGCCTTTTAATATACCCTTTTTTTTAGATGATATTGTACACATTTTTACTAAGTGGTCATTCACATAATTCTGTTAAGTTGATATTTATATTTTAATATTGCAGTCTGTGTTGCATTGCGATTGTTCATTAACATTAGTGAAAAATGCTTGCTACCCGCCTTCTAGTCGCGGGTTGAGTAGGACACAATATTTAGAATGTCTATAGTACAAAAGTTTGAGCCAACCCCAAGATGGTATGCATATGACGGTGACCATACTAGCTAACATCTCTAAAACTGTGGGTTATCATCATGAAAAATTAACTGAGATCACACTGTAAGTATTTTATTTAGTTTAGTCCAGTTTATTTTTTCTACATCGTTTTATATGAACAAACATGTATGACGTTCGGATGTATGATTTGTACATTTGAAAGTACATATCATATATATGTAAAGCCTTCGCATAGACCTTTATTGCAATTTCAAAATAACTGTCTAATGATATGTTACCCGTTGACAGGCATTTGCTGATTTACATATATAGTTTATATTACTACCATATCATCCCTTATTTGTAAATAGTTTTATCTTTATATATTTACATTAATTTTTATTTACTACTTCATTTATTCATCTTTCATCAGTTTTTTGCGCACAATATGACCTATTTATGTACCGACGTGCCGTAAAACACCATTCGTTCATTCATTCATTTCTTCATCTTTCATCAGTTTTTGCGCACAATATGATCTAGTTTTGTGTCGACGTAAAACACCATTCATTCTAATGATATGCTAAAGGAAAGAAATGTATCTTCCACATAATTATGACTTTTTTGAATATGTATTAACAAATAAGGTATGCGTTTTTTTCTTGTTACATATACAAAACAAGCGATATGCCACGTAACACTATTAAGATACCATACAAACAAGTGGAAGTGTCAGCGTGACATTATAAAATAAATATTATTATAATAAAGGATGTTTTCAGTAATATGATTTGTCTCCCAAATCCACCTTCGTCATTGGGTGCTTCTCACAATACGTACATATTATAATGTGTGAACATCATACAACTCTATACCGACGCTACTATGATGAATAAAAGGATAGACACAATTTAAAACAAATCTTGGCACCGAATTTTCCTACCAAGTTGGTTGAAATCCAAGGCGTTTCGGAGAACTGCTGGGACTGATAGTGTATTGGTGAATGCTACTATACAAGTTCGACTTGTATAGTTACGTTTATAATGTCATACCTCCGCTAATAATCATACCTCGGGATCATGAATACAGATCTTGTTGTAAGAAATACACAACCAGATTAATACTGATCATTCCTACCACATTTAGTTGAAATCCAACAAGGGATTCAGGAGAACTAGTTCGGACAATGGTTGTATAGTAGAAGTTATAACTGCGCAAAATTCATTCGACTTGAACGCGACGATGATATACGCAACTACAGTTAGTACTGTTCATCTGTTACTAGTATTTACTGATAAAGCTAACGTTTCAGATTCTGTCACTCCGTTTCTTGATTTACATCTTTCTATTAAAATGGAGTAGTAATAACTAATATGATATTATTTGATATATATGATAAGATATATCGAACTATGAAGACAGAAAATAGAGATAAATGCCAATATTACACAAATTTGAGCCATCTCGAAGATGGTATGAATATGACAGTGAACATGGAGACTCCATTGCGGTATTTTCACACCATTCCACAGCCAGTGGCGTATGGTCCCAGTTTCTTAAAACCGCGTTGACCTAAACGAACAAACAATTTGAGAAATGAACAAAATGGATGGGAGCAGAGGTTAAGAAGCCTGCGTATCACAGGTAACAGTCTAAATACTAAATTAAAAAGCAGGCAACATGTCTTAAAGGGAATACATCATGATTTTTTCTAGAAATATCTTAAATTATAAAAATGTTCCAATTCACTTATATCCATCAAAATATGATGTTGGAACCATATTGTTAAGGTTTAAACTTCGAATACACCATATAGCTAGGATGGAATCGGGCATATAATGCTGAAATTAACCCTGGTGCGTAACCTAGGATAGCACGTATTACTGTACAGAATGAATTTCCTTGTAACTAAGGGGTCATTTTTAGGATCATTCATTATGTTTAGGTGCTTTAAAATAAAAATAAATAATTATTTGTCAATTTTAAGTCGGACCCCTAGACCCGTTTGAAAAGCCTGAGGTACTCCCTTTAAGAGTGATTATACAATACTCAGAACCTTTAAAGGCTGGAGTAGTGGAACCACCTATTCGAAATTAAAGTAAGAAAGTATTTGAGAATGCACCACCGATATCTGTAAATATCGGGCTCAGCGATCTCCAAATATCGGAACGAATAACAGTTCTGACTGAAAGCGCCGCTTCACTGCACAGGCAACACGTCAGAACACCACAAACATAAAAGGGTTGCAAAAACACTACCTCCATGGAACGGTGATTGGCAAAATGTGGCGCTGGGGATTTAAACCAGATTTTACGGTGCACCAAACTGCAATCTTACCCTACTGTCACCCCAATAAAACGGGACAGTGTAATTAAAGATACCCCAAACCTCACTCTTACACTATTGTCATCCCAGTAAACGGGACAGTATACATAAAATAAAGATATCCCCTCCAGACAAGGCAGTATTAATAGGCAATATAAGTAATACAAATAAGTATAAAAGTCGAACAGGAAATGCAGCTTTCTCAGAACACAGGAAACCAAAAAACACGCAGAACGACAAACAAGATCGGCAATGTTAAGAAGGAATAAATGCATAGGAGGTCACAAATACAAAATGGGTTGCCAATAGGGCTTACCGCCGTGGAGGGTCAGAGCAAAAAAAGGCCGCTGGTGATTTAAACTAGGTTCTAAGGTGCACCAAACCTCACACATACTCTACTTCATCCCAATAAAACGGGACAGTGTAAATAAAGAAATCCCCGCCATGAACTATTGTCTAACCAACAAGACAGCATTAATAGACAATATAAGTAAACGGCAAAGATGCTTGAGTATATATAAATAAAAAAATAAAAAAACATAGAAAGCCACTAAGAAGGTACTCATTGAATAAGCAGAAGTCAGAGCAACAAGATAATAAGCCATTGAGGGTAGGACAAGACAAGATTGCCGACAAAACACATAAATGATCATGCATATATAATATGAAAACAGCTTATAATTTCGAAACATACTGATATTTAAATGGTCAAACACGGTATCAGTAGTTACAATTCTAAGTGGTATACAGTCGTTTAGTGCAATAATTATAACATTATCATAATCCCATAAGTATGTGTTTCCGAAATCAATAGTTAACACGAAAAACTGGTCTCGTCAGAGTGTCCATTTTAGGGTGCCAATATGTCCGCAACGTGCAGCTGTCAATGTGTCCGAGGACGTATCTGATCACACATAAATGTCAAATATGTTCGCATCAAGCGTATATGTCAGTGCAAATTTATGGGGCGGCTCAAAACAAGTTCAGGTCTTCTAATCTTCGATATCGATTAGTAATTGGATAATTAACTAGAAATAACTATTTTCACAGTATTTTTGTAAGTAACGAAAACAGACCTGAATAAAGATAAAGAAAGACGAAAACTGAATGAAAGAAGAAATTCGAAGTAAAAAAATACGTATATAATTCTAAAAGAACGCATAATACTTTATGTTCGACTATATATTTGAAATACCGGTTATAGACAACTAATTGAATTCTAAAGGGTACGGACTGTGCATCTCTTGTAGCAATGTTTTTGTATTGCTATTAAAGTAAGTTCATGTTGAGTCTTTTTTCCGAATACTCAGACGGATGGCATCGAAGCCTTTAATAACACCTCTCGGTATCTGGATGACATATTGAACATTGAAAACCCTTTGTTTTCTACTATGGTTGCAATACAATGTATCCGGTAGAGCTCCAAGAACTCATCAAAGCCTATATTTCTGATGATGCTGGCATCTTTTCTCATTTTACATCTCTATTTAAATGGAGAACTTATAAGCAAAATCTATGTCAAAGAAGACAATTTTAATATTGACAATGCATGTTGCTGACATTTTGGAACATGTGTCCATTTGGAGTGGAATCAGGATTATTACACGATTCTTGGGTTGATATCTCTGCTGTTAGTATTTGGAATAACATAGAAATAATAAAATTCTGTATAAAGTTAAGTTTTTCGATGATGTTTTGGCGAAATTGGGATCAGAATTGAAAAAGTTTGTCACGATGTTGTGGCGAACAAAGAAACGGCAAATCTGAATTGAAAAGTTTGTGGCGATGTTACGGCGTGCAATTAAAAATAAATCGGAATAGTAAAGTTTGTCGCAATGTTGTGGCGAACAAAGAAACTGCAAGTAAGTTTGTGGTGATTATATGGCGAACGTTCCAAAACAAAATAATGCCGAACTTCTGGCGAATGTATAGCGTTTTGGCAAGTTTGCGGCAAATTCGTCAAAGATTATCATGGTGTTTGCGGCAACATCACCGCTAGTGGCAAACATTGGCGAACAATTAAGAATTGTTCTGGCGAACAAAATTGCTTGCAGCAAACTTGCATCAACCTTGCAGCAAACCTTCTTATTTCGTTAGGGTTTGGTTCTTTGTGCGTTTCGCCAATTTCTAATGCGTTTTTGTACGCACAGTTTTAAGTGCTAATGCGTTTTTCGCGAATGTAATGCGTAATACCGCAAATACGCACCTTATCTAGAGCTATGTTAGAGAGGCTCTACATATATATTTTTGTCCACCAATTGATATAAACTTTACTTAATTATAAAGAAGACTATTAGAAAGGTAAATGGCAATAATTTCACTCCATGTAATATGCGTTTTGCTGTGGAAAAACAGGACTGAAAAGGTCGGATATTTGAAATTGTATTCGTAATTGTTTTAGACAAGCCGATTGCGGAGATTTTCCGATCTTATTCGTTTACAATCGGAACTGCCTCGTCGGATCGGTGAAGAGTTTCGATCGATTCGTTTACTTTCGGAACTGCCCCGAATAGTTTGTTTTCGTTCAACTGAATCGCATTGCGCATGTCCGAGAGAATCGTAGAAACTCGTAGTTCTCAGGCAGGAATAAACGGCAGGGCAGCATTTAATTCAAGACAGAGTTTTGATCATAATTAATATTTTACAGAACTGGAATACGAACCATGTTTCTTCTTAGAATACTCATAAAATAGCTTTGTATACATATACATGCAGTAATATTGAGTATTTAATATTTTACATTAAAAATCGCGTAGAATAGGTAGTGCCTCTTTAATTCGTAAACTTCTGATCTGCAATATGATTGGTTCCTACGATTTGGCATGTGAGCAATCTATTTGTCATAACGAGTTAATATTAAGCATATTTAACTGTAAGAGACACTTGCTCCATCTCGGCAATAAGATAACTATTTAGTATTCCAGAATATATACATCGTATACGCTGTGTTGTTCCAACTAGACAATAACCTAAAATAATGATTTCGTAACAGATAACATGTATTCTGCTCTCAAAATCATCCTCATGCACGCTTGTGTGTTTAGGAATAGAGGGTGTAGCCTGTTTTTTTAGGTTTTACTGATCAAAGTTTTATAATACATTATTTTATAATATAGTTGGCATTTGTCCTACCTCTGTTTGTGGATTCCTTTTGAAGCTTTTCTACTTTTCGAACAACAAAATAAACTGCAATTAATATTTTATATTCATCAACTATTGCATATGCCGCCATTTTGGCATATTCATGTGACTGTTTTATATTCATCAATTAGGCCTATTGCATATGCCGTCATTTGGTGGATTTCAATGTAAATGTTCGTTAAAATGTAAATGTAGAGGTAAAATTACTCATATCTTTTAATAAATTGGAGATATATTACTGTAAAACCGGCACTACCAAACGATGTTCAGCTTTACACACATATTTAGAAGAAACAAATAGTGTAATATCTAATGAGATATACAATGTACGTAATACAGTACTTACTGAACAAGCGCACCGTCTTGCACAATTTTATACAGTATACTATCCGCCAATGCGAGTGTGCAGTCAATTGATCAATGCTCCCAGGCAAACTAATTTCTAACAGTTACACAGAATACATACAACAGAGAATATTTCATTTAACCTAACGACCAGTGTAGTTATGCCAATTTTATAGAACGTATTACAAGTATCAAAGTATACAGAACGAATTACCTATATCATAGTATACAGAACGTATTACCCATACCGGAATATACAAAACGTATTACATACCAGAGTATACAGAACGTATTACCCATATCATAGTATACAGAACGTATTACCCATATCGGAGTATACAGAACGTATTACACATACTTGAGTAAACAGCACGTACAAGGCCGTAGCGTGACATACTCCTTTACTCCTGGGAGTAACTTAAAAAATAAAAAGTTTAAAATGCAATAAAAATCATAGGGGACAAAGAGTTTTTCTAGGAGTGCCCCACGGGGCTGAATAACGACTTCTTCACAATAGCAAAAAAACCCACCTTTTTTCCGAATTTAAAGAAAAAAATCTCAGTCCACAAAAAAAAAATAAAAAAATAATAAAGACATTTTCTCGTGTGTTGTTGTCACTCCACACACTCATTTCAGTAAATCATTGTTGTTACCACTCTAACAGGTTCAAATCACGATACTACCATGTTTATAGTTTATAAAGTACTAATTTCCCAATTTTGGCAATTTGTCGATAACAAATTCCCAATTCGATCTAGGGGCCTTTTCCACAAAATAACTAGTATACAGCAAGTATTACCAATACCAGAGTATACATAACGTATTACTCATACCAGAGTATACAGCATGAGTTACCCAAACCAGAGTATACATAACGTATTATTCATACCATAGTATACAGCATGAGTTACCCAAACCAGAGTATACATAACGTATTACTCATACCAGGGTATAGAGCACGTGTTACTCATACAAGAGTATACATAACGTATTATTCATACCATAGTATACAGCATGAGTTACCCAAACCAGAGTATACATAACGTATTATTCATACCATAGTATACAGCATGAGTTACCCAAACCAGAGTATACATAACGTATTACTCATACCAGGGTAGAGATCACGTGTTACCCATACCAGAGTATACATAACGTAGTATTCATACCAGAGTATACAGCATGAGTTACCCAAACCAGAGTATACATAACGTATTACACATACCAGAGTATACATAACGTATTACCCATACCAGAGTATACATAACGTATTACCCATACCAGAGTATACATAACGTATTACCCATACCAGAGTATACATAACGTATTACCCATACCAGAGTATACATAACGTATTACTCATACCAGGGCATACAGCACGTGTTACTCATACCAGAGTATACATAACGTATTACCCATACCAGAGTATACATAACGTATTACCCATACCAGAGTATACATATCGTATTACTCATACCAGGGTATACAGCACGTGTTACTCATACCAGAGAATACATAACGTTTTACCCATACCCTAATATACAGCACGTATTACACATACCAGGGTTTATTGTATACGTTCATATCGCCCCTTTATTTTGCATCGAGCTAACTGCAGTATTCTACGATACTGCACACATTGATATTGTACCCGAACTTTTTCTCGCGCTTGCCAAGATACATTCAGCGAGATACAATTGTGACGGTATTCATCCGCACTATATTAAATGAACGGCAGGACACGAATTGAATCCAACGTGGAAGAAATAACACATTTACTATGGAAATAACAAAACAATTAATATCGGTCGAAAACAATATGAAAGTATACGATGAAAAGTTAATGAATTTGTATGGCTAATTATTATTTGGAACTCGTTGTTCTGGCGCAGGATACAAATTCAATAACCTTTATTACAGCACGTATTACCCATACCAGAGTACACTGCACGTATTACACATACCAGAGTATACAGCACGTAATACACATAAGTAGTATAGATACTTAGAGTACCATCACAGTTTCCGGGAACGAGAAAAACTAAATAGATATGCCAGGGGGGACTCAGGCGTAACTCTCATTTGCACCAAGATCTAAATGTAAGCCACGCCTAAATCAACACCAACATATTTCATTAGTTTTCCCAAGCACCCCGCGCTGGAAAACTCCGCTGATACTCTCAGTATCTATACTACTAATCAATCCGGTTTTCTATTTTAATAACATAAAATCTGCAACTCATTAACATAACATTTGCAACTCGTTAAGCAAAGTCAGACGGAACCGGGCAGTAGTCTTCATCCTCGCTCTGCATAGTTCAAGATATTATCTAATATTTCCAATATCCTTGAATGGAACCAAACTATTGAAATCCTCATTGTAACCCTTCCATTTAATCAATGCTTGTTTCTTTTTGTAATCACGTCGTATTACTTTTTCAATCCTGAATATTTCTTGCTTTGCTTTTATCATTTATAATTCATAAAAGCTTCCATCAATGTTTTCGTTGTTTAAATATTTTAGTTTGTATGTCACAGGATTTGTGTTTTGAATTTCATCAACAACAAAGATTTCTTCACTCCAATTCGGGGTATAACCTTTTTCAAACGTTCTTTTATATTTGCCGATTCTAACAGTATCACCTATTTTAAACTTTGGCTTAATTTGATTACTTCTCATTTTTCCATACAAGTTGAAATATACCATTCCTTTTTTTTTCTCATCACTAGCCTCAATAGGCGTCATTTTAATACTCCGATGTTTTGTATTATTATACTTATCAACCATCGTCTGAAGCACGTCTAAATATGTGTTTGTATTGTTTGCTGTAAAATATTTCCACATCTTTTCTTTTAATGTTCTGTTAAATCGTTCAATTACTACAGCTTTTCCGAAATTAAAAGTGTGATACATTTTGATATTAATATCATCAAGAAATTGCTTAAACGTCTTGTTGTAAAATTCCACACCTTGATCAACCCACAACAATTTACACTGTCTTCCCGTACTGATTATCTGTTTGAACGCTTTGGTAATTTCTAAACCAGTTTTATTTGGAACGGGTACAACCCAAGCAAATTTACTAAATAAATCAATAACAGTAAGCAAGTATTTAGTACCTTTATTATGCTTTGAAAACGATTGCATATCAACCAAATCAGCAGACCATATTTTATCAATTTCATTAACAATCACACGGCGTTGAGTGAACTTTCTTCGTATAGGCTTATGAAGTTCATCTGCTAACTTGTCAGTCCATTTCAACGCCTTTTCTTTTTTTTTTAGTTTCCAAGACCAAGTTTATATTTTTCACTAATTACAGGCTTGACTATCAAATGTTTAGCAATCTTTTATCCAAACGTTTAAGACTTGCTAGATTTCAAATCAGTAAGCATGTTTTTATCACACATTGATTTATTACTAGGATTTTCATCATAACAAATATCATGATCTTTGCAAACAGCTTCTAATTCATTTGAAGGTTCTCCACTATCAAGCGGATTACCGGGACCGCAATATTTATAACCAGGAAGTGTTAGCTCTTTTTTGAGTAGCAAAGGGAGCAAAGCTTTATGAATATCAATATTTCCACCTTCTGTGTTTTTAACAAACTTTGTTTTAGTAAAGCCACAAGACGCACAAGTTGCTCTTAACATTTTCTACCATTTTTTGCTAAAACATACTTAGGATCAACATTTTTAGTAACCATTTTTTCTTTTATACAGTAACTCATATATAATATGATTAGATTAAACTTCATTTACAAAATATGATTTTATAATGTTTTCATTTTCTGTTGGTTTGTATGGTTTTAATAATTTGTAAAGAATATCGTACACACTATTTCCTTCTTGCAACTTTTTGACAAAGTACAAACAGAAATATCCGCACAAGACACTTGTTTTATCTTGATATTGAATGGTGTTGTACTTTATATCAGGTATGTAAGTTAAAACTTCTTTTGGTGGACTCAAACCAAACGGATCGAAATAATAATTATCATAGTAACACGTCCAGTGTGTACCAGGTCCAATATAATCATCAAGATTAATAATACCACATTCTTGTTTACTTTGTGTTGTTGGTAATTTGTTCTTGCTAAACACTCCCCTGAATTTCTGTATACCTAGCTGCTTAACCCACTTTATTATATCTAAGTTAGAGATAGATTTATTTTTTTCTAATTTGTGAGTCTACTTGCAAACCTTTTCCACGATCAACTCTTAGTCCTTTTTCCTTTTCTACCTACTTGTAACCCTTTTCCAGTTAAACCACTAATAAGTGATCCAATCAATGGAATTCCTAATGATGCAAGCATTCCAAAAAATCCTCCATCTTATTGTTGCTGCTTTGTTAGTTTAATAGGACAACAACCTTTAGACTTTATCATCTTGTTTCTTTGCGCAAGTGTTAATTTATTTGAACCAAGAAGTGCTTGTTTTTTGCCACTGGGAATAGTTACCATCCCATTTCCGAATAGTTTGCCAATTCCGGTACTAGCCAGACCACTAAGTGCTCCTGTTGCTAGAGGTCCTAATACCTTTGGTCAAATTTAGCAACTGTTGGTAGAATTGTTTTAGTCAACAAACCAGCTAATACACCTAAAAAGCCTCCATTCTTAGATCATTTGCGATTTTGATATATTTATGTCTAATCCCTGCCCGCCAGATTTAGCCTTGTATATATATGTATTATAGGGGTTCTGTTGTAATTTTCGTCTCACTCTGTTTCGCCTCAAATTACAACAGAAAACCCCTATAATACATATATAATAAATCACCATGAAATGGTGATTTTACTTGATTTATTAAAACTTTTTTAAAATAGTGGTAGTGAAGATTGCAAGTTTATATTTTTTTTTATAGTTATCAAAATTATAAAATGTTTCTTTAATACAAAACAAATTTGTCGATTTGTTATCAAAATTACATTCAATTAACAATTTTCTGACCTTGAATACAAAGGTGGTGGATCATACTCAAACACACTACTAAAACAATAAATCACACACTTTTTAGACTTTTTTGTAAGGTTGCCATTGCTTCCTTTCTTCCCTGCTCCACTAGTTCTTTTTTTTGAACTTCACTTATTTCAGCCTTTTTTTGTATTGTGTCCTGTTTTAAACTATAATATTTTTCTAACACATCCAAAATTAACTTAAACTCTTGCTCAGATATTTGTGCATCACTCAACGCTTTTGATATTAACTGCTTTATGCTATTCAACTTAGCCTCTGCCAAAGTTTTTATTTCATGATGTTTTTGAGCTTTTTAATTAAGCTTACGTCTGATAAAATTAATACAAACACCTGTAGCTCCACATACTATTGCTGCTATTTCCAAAGGTAACAAAACTGGAACAACAAATCCAATCCCAGCCATAATAACACCTGCAGATATTAAGGTAGTGTCAATTCCATCTGTAATATTAATACCACCTTTATATTTTATATAAAGTGACTGACGTATATCTCGCTCTGTAATTAACTTTTTTTCAATCTCTGAAATCTTTTGTAATCTATAATTTTGTCCGTCTTCCACTGGCAACTCAGGATATATACTTGGTGCTGTCGGTTGCTTCATTTTTTTATTAATAAATAAAAAAATAAATTAATTCAATTAATAATGATGCCACCGTATTTACAGTGGTAGCAACCGGACAGGATTGTAAGCAACATGATTTGGTTAAGTTTTCAATCTTTGTTACTTTCAAGACTCCTCATGGTAATATTAACCAGGCGGATTGGGTAAGAGTTCCAAACAAACCTATAATTGTTGTTACGAGCACTGCGGTATAAATAGTAATATAATAACAGAAAATGTTGACCACTTGTAGTCTTCAAAAATATTCAATTTTCTAACACACTTGTAAACATAATCCCATACTTCCTCTAGCACTACAGGTTCATACTCTACTGGTATTGGTATATATTCTTCTGGCTCCGATTCCATGTCTGGTTCTTGTTCTTCCATTTTTTTTATAATATAATTATAACATTATATTTTTAAAAAAAAAAAAGTTCAAAGACTAAATTTTTAATATTAAATTATTACACACATCTTTTAAGGCAAGCTCTCAATACCCAGTACACTAATTATCATAATGTTATACAAATTTGTATATAATACATGTTTTGTTGATACAAAAGTCAAGCCAGCTCGTAGAATTAAATTAAATTAATTCAATTAATAATGATGCCACCGTATTTACAGCGTTAGCGTTAGCAACCTTGCATACAAAGTTAACAACCGAACCAGCACCAATCTCTAAAGGTTTATCAAAGTTATCATGAATGCGTGGGATGATGTGAAGCGTTATGCCATAATTTGGTTGTTCAACACCATTGACAGAAACTATTACAGTTACGTCACCAACTAATCGTTCACTTGCTAAACCTATTCCCATAATACGAACACGACGTGTCATCACATGCCCCACATTTGTTTCTGCTCCACCGTTACCAAATGAGAGTATTCTATTCAACACAAGTGGGCCCTTAGCCTCCGCAAATATTGTAATAATCCCATATTTAAGATAATCAACTCTATCTCTCGAAAGGTTGGAATGGTTAACAATAGGCACAACTCGCCTATGTAAACCTAGAACATGATTGGTTAAAGCCTCTAAGTCTTCTGTTTTTTAGGTCTTGTTGGTCCAAATATATTCATTGTTTTTTTTTATAAAAATATATTTTTTAAATTATTTCTAAAACACAACTCATAGGCAAACCGTGATTATTTATCTTGTTACCATACTCATCTCTGACTTCTATTTTCAATTCAGTAATTGCACCATTCATAAGACAGTGATATTCTGGATAAAAATGTGTATATACTATATCTCCAAACTGCTTATTTACTACAGGCACAACACCTATAATAGTGCTTGGTGCACCATTGAAATAATTACTACTCGTATTAACTTGTTTCAGATGAACATATAGCTGTTTATAAGGAGCTAAATCAATTGGGTGAATTCCGACCTGAATACCTTTTAACAATTTTCTGTCCTCGAACCCCAGTATTTTTGAAAGACCGCTTGACATTCGTGTCTCTATTGACGTATCTAAAATGGCTGTAGCACTTTGTGCAAAAATGGTTAGAATAATATTTTCATTTAAATTGCTAAAATCTGCTATCAAGTCTTGAAAGTTATAGAGTCCACCTGCTATACGATGAACTTTATCTGTTTTTTTTGTCTTTATGACTTTATAATTATTAATATTAAACCAGCCAATAGTGTATGTAAAATTGTTTAATCCAACGCGCTTAGTTCCATCTCTATTATCGATATACTGTTGTAAATTAATAGAGTTGTCTATGTTTGAAATTGTATGAAACATTTTTTTTTAAATATATATATATAAAAACACAAATAAAAATGATTTCTAAAGAATTCAAATATAACCCAGATGCTCACTATTCAAATACTTTAGCAAGAAAGTGATAGATATAATAAATCAAAACATAGTCATTACATCAGACGGTAAAGACTTTAAAGCATCATTTCCAAATGTCTTTGAAAAATACAAACTCCCGTACGTTAAATCAGATGATATAGTCCAACGCTGGGGAACAGATTGGATGTTATTTTGGCAGAACCAGTTAAATTTTGCTATTTGGTGTGCGACAACTGGATGTGGCATTGATTTCAACAATCATCTAAAAGCTGATGCCCTGGTTGGTTCGTTATTTCGATTTCATGTCTATTACCAAGTCAGAAGAATACTATTTGAAATGAGTGTAGCAATGCCGCAAGACTCAAATTGGAATGCTTTTAATTACACATATAACCGAAACGCATACGAGAGAATATGCAAGGAGTTTAACGTTGATTTATATTCAGACTGGAGACAGAAACAAAGCTATAATAATGGTCTAGGAACAATTTATAATTACTGGACAAATATTGGTTATCATCCTTTGACAAATACTGTATACGACAACAAAACGATGAGTTTTACAGTCTATGAGAGTGATAAAACATATCACATTGATTACATTGCACAAGGATTTGAGGCTGACAACAGCTGGTCTACTTTTATACTAGATTGTTCATCTGGATTAACAAGGGCAGGAGTAGAAAGAATCAATGACAGCATAAGAACATACTGCTGGGCAATCCTTGGCTCACAATCACAAACAAGAACAGATACACTTGGAACTGGGACAGCATTTGATGCACAAAAACAATTTTTAGCAAATGTAGAGGACGCAATAAATAGCCCCATCGACCTGCCCAGTCAAATTTCAAGATATGAAAACACCCTAAAATATGCAAGAAGTAAAGTAAATTTTGTTTATGGAAGTGGATTGTACATGTCTTCGAGCGACATGGAATTAAGAATCGGAATAATACAAGACTACAATAATGAAATTGTAATAGCAACCGATGCACAAGCATTAGGATTGAATAATGATGTAAATGTAAAACCAGTGCCACCAAAAAATATTCAACCTTTTCAAGGCACCACGACAAAGAATTTTTTACCGGAACATTTTGATAAATCAATACATAAAACTGTGCAACATAACCCACCAGAAATGCAAAAAATAGCGATTGAACACGAAGATAACAAAACAACTATAATTGTTGGTACTATAGTAATAGGTCTTCCTGCATTACTTATTTACGAGATTTACTAAACCAATCTTTGGCTGCCACATACAACAACCCGGAAACAAACACAAGCAAAGCCCATAGATTGTTACCAAGCCAATTAATAACATTAACTGTTGCAGATAAAAGCCATGATACTATTGCACCAATAACTCCTGGAAGTGCTGCAGCAGCTTTACCAGCTAGGTTGGCAAGAAGTTTACCAAGATTAAATAGTTGTTTTTTTATCCAATCTTTTACACTTGATGGATCAGGTTTTGCAGTTGGAGTTTGCGCAGCACTTGTTGTGGGAATAATAGAATTAATTATCACTCCAAGAATCATACCAAATGCAGTTAAAATACTAACAATAGTAATACCTTGCTCCCTAAACAAGGTTTTGATCCTCTCACCAAGAGTTGTATCCTCGTTAAACATTTTGTTTATTGTCTCTTTTATCCTGGTTACTTGATTACGAAAAGCTTCTCTGTTCTCATTAATGACATCTATTCTTGCACCTCTCTCATCTTCAAGGTCTTTGATGCGATCGCTAATTCTTTTTATCTGGAATTCATCATTATCAGTCTTAGCTTGTTCTAACTTTTGTTTTTCTCTTGTTATGTCTTTATCAAGTTGTATAAGTTTTGCCACGTTATTGGTGAGTTCTTCCTTGACAGTTGTCATCGCTTTTACTATTCCATCCATTTCACGCTTGTCTATATTTGTTTGTGTTTCAACACCAGGACGCTCTATCACATCCCAGTCATAAAATGATGTCTCTATGTTATCCATTGATGTCTCTATGTTACCCACAATACGTGAAATATTTTGTAATGGAATAGCATCCGCATTATCTGGTAAATCGTTTATTGTGCTCTCCAACTCTTGCAACGCTTGTCGAGCTTTTTGTGGTAATTTTGTTTTACTGTCATACTCCGGTAATTTAAAAACTGTCTTACCGCCCTTGTTCCCCCAGAGCCAATAATCCTGTTATATTCATTTGCCAAAGAACCAAAAGCAAGAAATATAAAAGAGCCTTGCCTGGCAGTTATTCTTATTCCTTTATCACCACAATCCAGTAGAATGTCTTACCATCATTTGATACTTTAAACTGGTCATAATCCATTTTGTCTGGTATCATCTTATATCGTTTTTCTATTTCATTATAAAAGATTTTACAAACATTTTCTTGTATGTTTCAAGTGTGATTTCTGACAGCTCTCCTCGAAGGTCAGCACGATGGTCTCTTTGATTAAGAAGATTTCTTTGAATAGGTTCATCAGGCACCATTGGTAAATCATCATCATAATATTCATCAAAATCATCTGGATCAAACGTAGGATTGTCAAAATCAAATCCTCCTTCAGCCATTGTTATTTAATCTTAATTTTAAAAAATATATTTAAAAAATAAAAACAATGTCGGCTTACGGAAACAAACTCATCCCTCATAGAAAACTAAGAGAACCTCATGGTGCCAAAGGCATCCGCACAAAGTGTAGTAATAACTAATAATCCATCAACAATAGACCAAAACCTGCAACTGCTTGTGAGATTCCAATTCTAAGTACTAATTATGTAATAGTTCCACGTACTGCTCGTCTTGCCTTTGAAATAGAACTTAAAAGCAGACAGACGCCAACGCTACTCTATTTCAAAATCTGGGTAGAACAATTGTGAAAAAAATGACAATAAGAATAAGTGGCAATGAAGTCATGTCAATAGATGACAGTGATATATATCATTGTTATGTAGATTTATGGAAAAGCCCTACTGAACGCGTAAACATAGCTTACCAAGGTATTGGTAAAGCAAACATGCTAAAACAGTAGAGTTGGTGCGGAGATGTTCCTCAGACACCAAGATGAAGCTATAGCAAGCAGCTTATGGAAATAGATTTTGTATTCCACTGGACTTGAAATGTTAGAAAGTCATATGCCATTTTATCAAGCGGGCTTGGTATAGGTTAGAATATGAATAACCGTTTAACGATATAACAAAGTTATCAAAAGCACTGATGCTGATGCATCTTATGTAATAAAAAATATCTGCTTGGAATTTGATACAGTTAGTGATGTGTGATTAGCCAGACAAATAAGACAGCAAATCAATGTTATTATGTCATTATGTATGATCGTATCTTGCGACATAGAAAAAATAATAGCAACAAATCTGATACCCTTTGGAATATCAACATTAATGTACCAGCACGGAGCATGAAAGGTATTTTAATGCTGTTTGAAGACCCAGAAAGAACAGACACAGAAACCTATTACAACCCAAAGATTGAAAAGGTTGAAATGACAATAGAGGGAGTACCAAATCAGTTGTATAGTCAGGGCATGAAGGCATATCAACATTGGGATAAAATCAACAAATATTTTGCCTTGACCTCAAAAAGAAACAAAGAGACAGAAATAGTAGCGAGGGACTTATACTTTACCAATGTTTCTCTTGAAACTTATCTGACAAAATCATATGCTTTCTGGCTTGACCTTAGAACATGTGATGACAATTTATTACACGGCAGTGGAAGAAGAATAGAAAACGGCAGTGAAGGCATAACGATATTACTAAATAAAAAAGCAGATGCAGATCAACCTTTAAATATTTATATATATATAATACAAGATGCGCAAATCAATTTCGAAGATGGAATATTCAAAGAAGCAGGATACTAGTTTACAACAAAAATATCCTAAATATTCACACAGTGCCATTATCTGTGGTCAGACAGGCTGCGGTAAAACAGAGTTTGTTCTTGACATACTTGAACAAGAGTATGTTGGAGTTTTTGAACATATAATTATATTGTGTCCAACCATAGAGTGGAACGAGGCTTATAAAAATATATCCTGGATATGTGATGTAAAAAGCCCAAAAGATAAAAAAATAATAATTGTCAATCCCGTGAGCAACGGTAAAGAAATGTTACAAGAACTGTTGCGTTTATTTTTCAAAAGATATGCTGGCCAGCCCACATTATACATCATTGATGATTGCTCCGCTATAAAAGAATTAACAAAGAAAAAAGATATGTTATCAGAGTTGGCATTCTCTGGTCGCCACGCCAAACAATCAGTGTCGGTCATTTCACAGAGATATAATTCTGTATTGAAAGATTTGAGGGAGCAAGCAAAACGGTTGTGTATGTTTTACACTAAAGACAGAGATAGTTATGAAAATTGTTTGAGAGAGAATGATGTTATTCCGACGCTGAAAGAGAGAACCAGAATAAGAAAAGCTTTAGCAAAGACTAAATATTGGATTGAATAATTACTTTTTTTATAACTGTTGCTAATAGTAATACTAACAGCAAAGTAGCAATGTTAGTAGCAATACTGACAAAAAATATAATGAAAATATCAGAAAATATAGTAATGCACATAGCATTGCTTGTATCATTGCTCATAGCAAAGTAGCAATGTTAATAGCAATGCTTGAAGCAAATTAACAATGCTAATAAAAAAATAGCAATATTAATAACAATGCTATTAACAATACTAACAATTACTACTTGCATGAATATCGCAGCTGGTTGTTTTATGTTTTATGTTTATTTCAAGATAAAAAGTAAAATTATTAATATAAAAATGAATGCGGAAGAACTATTACAAGATATGTCGGAAGGTTTTACGGAACGTGATGAATCAAAGCAACAAGACACAAAAAAAGAAAGATTATCAGCCATAGTGGCTGGCGGTGGTAGTCGTCAATATTTGGGTAAAGACATACAACTCACGAATATAGATGGCATGCCACCAGATGAAATTAACAAACTTTACTGCAGATATGACTTTAGGCAATTCTTTTATTAACTTGTATGTGATGGGAGTATCAAAATATTTCAATGTGACAAATCCACCAAAGCTGATAGAAGATTTGGAGGAAGACCCTTTTATTAATCATGCTTTGACAAGTGCTTGTTGTGAGTTGTATTACAGGTATGGCATGTGCTTAGCACCATTTACAGCAATATTGACAACTGTTAGACATATTGATTTTAATAAAAATAAAAATATAGATAATATAAATTGAGAACCAAGAGAGTGAAGTTATACCTGTTGTTACACAACCTGTTGAGGTTAAACAACAAAAAGTAAAAAATCTAAAAAGAATAGAAGCTGGGAAAAAAGGAGCAGCGGCAAGAAAGGCAAAGCGTTTGCTTCAAGATGCTGTAAAGCAAGATGCTGCAAAGCAAGATGCTGCAAATCAAATAACAAAAATAACAATAAATGAAGGGGAACCAGAAATCAAAATAAACGTATACAAAAATTATATTCCACCGTGTCTGGTTTTATTTGGTATTGCTGGGTTGGGTTTGTATATTTATAACAAGAAATCTGCTACGCAACCTGTGCATCCTGCTGCTGTTCATGTTGCACCAAAAGACCCGTTTGATTTTTAATAATTTATTTTAAAAAAATAATCATATAAAAAAAATGGCAGCAAGTATTGACGGAAAACAAATTGTAAATATGATGTATCATGCTGGAGTGGAAACACTTCTAACTATTGGATATTCTGAGATTGGCAGAAAACTACTAAAAAGACCAGCACCTAACGTGGATTTTAATATGGTAGATGTTGGGATGCTGTCTGTGGATATAATGTTAGCAATGGCTACGAGGGATATGTTGATTAAGCAAGGTTTTATTCCTGCGGATATTATGAAATAATTTTAAAAAAATATATATTAAAAAATGGCAAGTGCAGTAGCAATGATGATCGGTGGCGCAATAACAAACGCATTGGCGTTTAGCGGTTCAAATTATTTCTTTTCAAAAATGGGAAGTCATTCAGATGAGGAAAGACAAAGGCATGACAAAGCAGTGGAACAATTAAACGCAGCACAAGCGGAGTGGAATAAAAAAAGAACAGAGAGATTAGATTTTATTAATAAGCAACTGCAAAAAGAGCATCATGCAGAGCAGACTTTTGATGATGTGGACCAAGCTATGAAACAGTATTATTACATAACTGGCAAACATTTGCTTTTGAAACCGGAGCCCAAGTTGAGTGATTTTTATACACCATCTCCGGATCAACAGAATAGAGAAATTACGTTTATTGTGGTGGGCATGGCTGCAACTGGATTTGTGGCGTATAAATTGAGTTCATAAAAAAAAATAGTTTAAAACTATAATTACTTTGGACTTTTTTTGGATTTGGAATGACTAAGTATGTTTACTTTGAAATAACCTTTGGAAAAACTAAGTCATATGCGTGATACCTTTTTTTTTTTTTTTTTTACATGGTTTCAATCCAAGTGGTCGCATATAATATGGTGGTTTAGCACTCTTCTCTAATTTATCTTTGAGATGATTAGGCACCCATACTTCACCGTTGTCTTATAATGCCAATACCATGGATGGACCATATTCAGTATCTACTATTTTCGTATCTGTAATAGTGTATATTTTATTTACTTCCAAGTCTGTCCATTTCTTTGTGCTATTTTGATATTGCTCTTCGAGCAGTTCATCAAATCGTGCAGTTGTGATTTCCATTTTTTCTTTATAGTTATATAAAGTTCAATCTTTAGTAGAAAAAAATGGAAAAGATTTATTACAGCCCAAAAGGATTTTGGAAAGGTTAATCAGCAGTTAAAAAATTTGGCAAAAGAGACTGTTGTTAGTGAAAAAAAGGCATTATAATTTTTACAGAAACAAGCAGTATGGCCGATTTATTTACCTGCACCAAAGAAAATAGTTAGACCCAGGTGTGATGTTTCTGCTAAGAATGGAGTGCATCGAGCTGATTTGTTTTTTTTACCGCATGATACTTTTGGGATTGGTCGTGGACGCAAGACATATAAATATGCATTGACTGTGGTTGATATTGCAAGTAGATATAAAGAAGCAGATCCACTGACTTCCAAGGATAGTAAAAAAGTTGCTAAAGCATTTGAAAAAATATACAGTCGACATTTGAAATATCCAAAGTTATTACAAGTGGATCCAGACAGAGAATTTATGGGTGCAGTATCGCAGTTGATGGCAAAACACAAAGTAAATATCAGACGGGGCAGAACAGAAATACACAGAGACCAAGCTTTAGTGGAAAGATTTAACAGAACATTAGCTGAAATATTGTTTGGCTATCAGTATGCTAAGGAAACAGATTCGCAAAAACGTAATAGAGAATGGGTAAAGAGATTACCAGAACTTGTTAAAGCATTAAATGTGGAGACAAAAAAGCCCCCTCCTGTTGAAACAAAAATATTAAAAGATGATCCTATCTGTATGAATGCAAGTGTAAGATATTCATATCAACCCGGGAAACAAGAAGGTGGAAGACGCAGAGCAACTGATCCAATGTGGAGTGTAGATATTCACAAGATTAAACGTTATATGGTGACGCAAGGTATAAGAGTTTATTATTTGAAAGCACCAGCGCTACAGAGAGGATTTGTCAAAAAAGAATTACTTATTGTTCCTGCTGATACCCAAATTCATAAGTTTTTATAGAAACCATGTGCATCAGTTGTAATTCCATCTTCTCGTATAAATCTTTTTGAGTAAAATGGTGATAATGTAACTTTGTTTACTGTTATGCCATATATTTGATGCTTCATTGATCGCATCATATTCATTTTATGAGTGTATTTTTTCTTGCCAAACAATGCATCCTTGTAGTTCTCAAAGTTTGTTTGTTTTTTGGTTACATATTCTTTTACACCCTTTGCTTTCTTAATAATCTGCTCATTCACTTTCAAAAAATAATCTTGTTTGGATCTTAATCCAATATTTTCATCTTTCTTAACATTTTGCAATCATCTGCACATCCGCTCCCAAAATAGAATATAATTCGGGTCTTGATTCAATATACTCAACTATTGGAACATCAGAACATTCATCTTTCATTTTATCTATTACTTTCCCAATCATCTGCTCATCCGCTCTCAAAACAGGATATAGTTTGGGTCTTAATCCAACATACTCAGCTATAGCAACACCAGCACATTCGTCTTTCATTTTACCCAATACTTTTTTGTTTGTATTATCATGCATTGGGTGATTTTGAGGATAATCACTTAGATCATACTCATCTTTCATTTCAGCCATGTCTTTGTATGCATCATCTGTTTTGATGTTTACCAGTAGGCTGTCAGTGTCTGTGTATAATAAAGTACAGTCATTTCCGTACCTTTTCTTTAGGGTATTATAATACCAATCATACATCATATACTTTGATAAATCCAATACTGACATCCCAACATAGATTGGTTTGTTTAATGTTAATTTTGTTTTGTTTACATGTACTGCTGATAATTCATCTGAAAATTGTATACGCCTGTTAAAGTTGGGTTTGGCTATTATTTTTCTTATCTTTTCATTTTCAGAGCCGTTAGTTTTGACTAGTTTTAGATCTGTCCGCTTGCGTAAATCTTCATTGTCTTGCCAAACACAGAGTTGTTCATAAGTTTGTAAACATCTTTTTCAAATTGTGATTTAGCTTTTTTCCTAAGTTCTGTATTTAAACAAATATATGATTTCATCCATGGTTTTTCATTAAATTCTATTACTCTGTGTACTTTCTTTAGTTTCATGCCTAAAGATAAATACAGTTGCAGGTTTTGTAATGTATCACATATTTTTCTTTGTCCCTAAGATTGGGAACTAGTTGTTCTGTGGTTATCATGCCATTATTTTCTAACAGATCTGTTTGGTATTCAGACAACCATTCTTTTTTCACTGCTAATCTTTCCGGTGCAAGCGGATAGTCATTGTGAGCTTCATGAAGTTCTTTAGGATATTCCAAATCAACTTCAAGCATTTGTCCTTTGCCATGTTTTGGTTTAGAAAATTTTCCACTCTTGTTTTTGGTTTTCCAAACAAAGCCGGAATATGGAAGTGGCTGACTCATTGCCCATCCATAAAGATTATTTGCATCAAAATACATTAAAAAGTTGTTTTCCTCGTTAGGGTTATATTCAACTACATGTGGATTGTTTGCTTTGGCATATCGTTTTGATACCATACTTATGCCACCTCGCATTCCTTTTTCAATGAATAAGTGCATGTCAATGTCTCTCAAAAGTTCTAAATCTATTTTTGAATGTTTAAGTAAAGCATCCCAAGATAATCCAGGTGCTGTATAGTAATGTAAAGCATCAAGTTTGTATGCACTCATACATGTTTTTCTAAAAGTTTGAAACACATCTGCTAACAGAGTTACATCAGTTTTTAGATATAAATCATGATAGTCTCCAAGAGTTTTACAGTTAAACTCTTTCCATATTTTTTGAGCGTATTCGTAATCTTCGAAACTTATATTTTCATCAGTTAGTTTGCTGTAAAACTTTTCTATAGGCGGTAATTGCGTTTCCTTAAATCTTTCCATACTGTCCATATATTCGTATGGATAAACACCTTTTCGTAAAAGTAAATGTGTTTGTTTTCCAAACTGATTTTTGGTAATTTTAAAATCAGATTTGTCTGTTGCTTTAACCAATTTTTCCAGAGACAAAGCCATAACCTGAAAGCTATCCAAAAATCTAAGTTGTCCGGCACTAAATGAAATATACTTTTCAGCGTTGTTTGGAATGCATGTAATATTACCTGTCATTTTATGTATTTTTTGCATGATTAGATGACTATCATATCCTTTGAGGTTGTGAAATATAACAGGGATGATTGTTTTATTTGGTTTTATTTTTAGTTTTAGGTTGCAGTTTTTATGTGCTGCACCTCTGTATTCTCCTGTAAAATGACAGTGGTCTCTTACTTTACCGTTTTTATCATTTTTTATTTCATCCTCACATATCCAGCAATGTGTTGATTTTTCATGATCTTCCTCATTTTGCTGCGTCATGATTAATGGTTTTGGGTGAGCAAATATTTTATTAATGTTGCTCTTCTCACATTCTAAGTGATTTAAAAACTTTTCAACAGCATCTTCACCTCTGTAAATAACAGGTTCTCCAGCTTTGCCATCATATCTGACAACCTGGTATCCAAAACCACAAGCTTCGTGCACATTTGTGATTTTAGATTTTTTTCCAAATTCGATTGATTGCGGTTTGATTATACTCTCAAAATCAGCATATATTGCATAAGGCACAGGCATCTGATTTTGATGATTTTTAAATTGTGTGTGATTTTTACCTTCTTTTGGCATTTCTATTCTGCAAGAATTTTTATTGATACCCTCACAGTCTTCTCTGTGTTTGGTAAGTAGATCTTCTTTTGAAAAGCCGTAAAGACAACGATCGCAGAAATAAGTTTAACCGCGATATTTGTTTTGATCATAAAGTAATCTATTTAGATTTTTAATCCAGCAATAGTGATATTTTGTTGTTATTGTTTTTGGTTCGTTGGGATAATCATCAGGGTTATAATTGTCATCTATAATTCCTTTTTCATTATTTGGATCATCTTCATCTTCATTTTCTAAATCAACCTCAACGTCTTCAGAAATTAAAAGCAAGTTAATTCTTTCAATTTCTTGCGGTTGCTCTGATATTCTATATGGAAATACAGATACCCTTTTTCCTGTGCATCCGTAAACATTAATAGCAAGGTTGTTTTGTTTTTCTACTTTGGAAATTTGTGAAATTGGAGTGGGAAAGTCAATACCGTCCATATTCAACTTACCCATGTGTTTGTTATAACTAGATATCCTAGTTGCATTATTTTTATTAGGCCACAAAGCAGAAACCGATGCCACTTCCAAGCACTTATTATCTTCATTATTAACATTAATTATTGCTTTTTTATCAGATACTGCTTTAGACAAAGGAATATATGAAGAACCTTTTAATGGTTCATACTTTGCAAAATTTAAGTAAAACGTAACACAGTGATCAATCTCCAATCCAGATGCTGTGTTTGTAAATCTTTCAAGACTCTCTTGTATATTTGCAGATGATTTATCGTAAAACTCATTTATTTTTTCAGAGGTTAAAATTGCATTTTGTTCGCTGTGTAATACTGCTGTGGTGTATTCTTTGGTATCACCATCATCTTTGAATAAATCTACAGTGAGACCTAATTGAAACTTTAATCCATTCATCTTTGTCAGCTCTTTGCTTATTTGTTTTGTAATAATGGATTTTTTATCACGGAATAGCTTTTGAGGGTCTTTGTATTTCCCGGCATATATTTCGTATGCTTTAAAATAGCCACACATTGGTTTGTCAACCAGTTTTAATTCTTCTTTAGATTTTCTATCATTAAGCTCTTTCAACTCATTTATAACATTGTCTCGTGATTTAGCATATTTCTGATTTTGCTCATCTTGCAATTTATCATATTTCTGCTTTTCTCGTTTACGTTGTTTCTTAGCACGTCGTCTCTTGAGTAAATTTTCTAATGTTTGAGATTTAACCTCTTTTAAAGTTTCTTTTGGAACTTCCTTAAGAGGTTTTAATGCATTTATACCGTTAGATAGTGTTTGTTTATCTATTACACCTGTATCAAACAGGCGTATTACATTTCTTATAGTCTCTTCGTTTTTTTCCATTCCTTTATTTGTTATATATTTAAAAAAAAAATATTTGATATAAAAATAATTATATATAAAATAAACAATGGAAATCAATGTTTGCAAATTTCTTAAAATTGGATTACATAATCCATGTGAAAATAAGCCAACAAAAGATTCTAATTATTGCAGTTTGCATAAATATAGATTAAAAACAAGTCATGCATTACCGTGTCTAATATGTAAAAAAGGCACTTCTGCAAAATATCAAGTGGGTGTTGGTTGTGGTGCAGCTTCAATTAGAAAAAAGAACAATTATTGGAGGTTAAAGTCGTATAACGCTGAGTGTCTCAGATTTAGACGTATTAAGGTTTAAATTATATTTTGATAACTATAAAAAAAATATAAACTTGCAATCTTCACTACCCCTATTTTAAAAAAAGTTTTAATAAATCAAGTAAAATCACCATTTCATGGTGATTTATTATATATATCAGTAGGAACGCAACGGACCTATAACATATCAGTTCTGTTCGCATTTTAACTCCGCGAACATGGACTATTTCTTTGTATTTTACGGACTATTTTACGAATTTTCAATTAAAACAGACGCCATTTTATTACACCCGAAATTGGGCGAGCTACGTCGGCGAGCACTACGGCTACCTATGGAGTCTAACAACACGCGTACAGTGTTTCATACCGTAGATTATGTAAACACTAATACCTTACCGGACAAAATAACGTCCCATTATGTGTCAACACGATGCAGTGTTGGTGACTGACAGGTCACCGTGACATAACTTGACACGTGAAATTGACATGTTGTTGCAAGTTGGATTTGGGATTATTGTCTGCTGCTGGAGGTCCATGATCAAGGTATTTGTTTTGTCATCAAAATGTGTTTGTTAATAAACAGTACACACCCCTTTTAGATCGTGCATATTTAGACATTGGCCAAATACAGTGCCTAAAAAGGTAGTGTATAGTATATAATAGAAAGTTCATAATCACTATAAGTGTTTTTCGTGTACTCCGATCTTTCCAGTAACTGGATGTACCGTAAACTGTAGAACGTTTCGTGGAATAAATCAAATTCTAGTAGAAATGCTATCAATGTCCCCCGCATCCCGCCCCCACCCAAATACGGTAGATGGGGGTGTGGGGGTAGATGGAGCTTGCATACCGAAAACAAGGAGGGGGTAAGAAAACTAGAAACCCCCTCCACCCCCACCCCTCAGATGCATGAATGTAAATAGTTAGCGTTGTCTCTATATCGTTATGTTATCCCCATTTTCTCGCACATTCGTGAATACATAACCCGATACAACTACCATTGAAACAATGTAATCTGCCATAGACATTTGACTGAAATCGGTCAGATTCATATTTATGTACAGTAACGTTTTGAGGCAAGGAAGTGATTTTGAATTTACATTTATTTACATTATGTTGCGAAAAAAACAACGCAATTTCGAGAAAGTACATTTCACTTAAAAGCCTTTAAGGCGGTGTAGCTACTACACTTGCCTCCAGTGTGTCTCAAAAGAAATGACTATTCCATGGGCTGGAAATATGCTGTAAAAGTGGAACAATGTTTTTAATGTATCTCCAGTTGGGCTACATGTATAATGAATGATGAGAGATGTTTTTATTACATTAACCGTGTTATTGAGCACAAGTAGTATTCATGCTTTATTCAATTTATTTATTTTATCTTTTCTTTTTTAAATATGTTACATTATGTATAACAAAGGATAAACTATGTCTGTTTGATCATTGGCATTGGATTGATGTTGTTTTCAGAGAGGTCTCAAATGTGAATCGTGCCCTTGAGCAGCTCTAAGTGAATTGATACTGACGACTTCAGAATGTCAAGCCGTATTAAATGCCATTGGATCATATAGAGGTTAGAGCCTTTTTAAAATGTGTTTGCACTTGTGTAGTTCTTTAAATGGAGCTTGTGTTATGCTTGCACGGTGCTGTTCAAAGTTAGAGTAAAAACATTTTTTTTTGATAGTGCAGCGTGATTGTCATATGAGCTCGTGTAAACTACATGTACTCGATACATGCGAAAACAAGTTGTGTTAAAGGGACACTAGGCAGTCTTTATTTGTTTAAAACTTCTGGAGTTCGGTTAATTTATCTGCATAGTTGGCATTTGCGCATCATTAATATTATTTATTAGAATAGTTCAGAAGAAATTGTTTTACACATTACTTACTGTTGATAATAGTGCACCTATAATAATTTATTTAACTTTTAATGCAAGCAGGTTTAAATTTAACATGTTACCAGGTTAACAAATGGAGATGCTAATGTTAAAGCTTGATAAATACTTCAAGATTGCCGTGTGTCCCTTTAACATCATCCCACCTTTTGGTTTAGGTTTAATAACTGAAACTAACTTATCAGCAGCCATTTTTCCTACTTCATCTCCAAGTTTTTTTAGAACCACTCTCTAAGATTTGTTTTCCAGCAGTTTCTAATGCTTTTTACCTGCTGTTTTCACAGACTCACTGAATATCTTTGATCCGACTTTTGACAAAATGTCAAATATGACAGCTCCAGTTAATCGGTCAACTTGAGTATATGTTCCCGTACTAGTGTCATAATTTTTTTTAAACGTGCCATATAACTTATGTTACATTAATTCCTTCAAAACAAAACGGAATGATGTGTGGACAGCATTAAGATTAATAATCTTGCCAGAAAAATCGGTAATGTACATATTAATACTGTTAATGATATATATATGTATTTTGGGGTTTCTGGCTCAAAGCTCTCGCTTTGCTCGAGTTTGAGCCAGAAACGTCCCAAAATACATATATATAATAAATCACCATTTCATGGTGATTTACTTGATTTATTAAAACTTTTTTAGAATAGGGGTAGTGAAGATTGCAAGTTTATTTTTTTTATAAGTTATCAAAATATAATTTAAACCTTAATACGTCTAAATCTGAGACACTCAGCGTTATACGACTTTAACCTCCAATAATCGTTCATTTTTCTAATTGAAGCTGCACCGCAACCAACACACACTTGATATTTTGCCTTTTTTACATATTAGACACGGTAATGCATGACTTGTTTTTAATCTATATTTATACAAACTGCAATAATTATAATTTTTTGTAGGCTTATTTGTACATGGATTATGTGATCCAATTTTAAGAAATTTACAAACATTGATTTCCATTGTCTATTTTTGATATAATTATTTTATATTTAAGAAAAATTATTTCTAATATATAACAAATAAAGGAAATGGAAAACGAGGAGACTATAATATAATTTATACTTTTGTTTAAAACAGGTGTAATAGATAAGCAAACACTATCTAACGGTATAAATGCATAAAAACCAAAGGAAACTTCGAAAGAGGTTAAATCTCAAACATTAGAAAATTTACTCAAGAGACGACGTGCAAAAAAACAACGTAAACGAGAAAAGCAGAAATATGATAAATTACAAGAAAATGTTATAAATGAACAAAAGCAAAAATATGAAAAATTACAAGAAAATGTTATAAATGAACTAAAACAAGTTTTTCAAGATAGAAAATTAAAACTGGTTGACAAACCAATGTGTGGCTATTTCAAAGCATACGAGATATCTGCCGAGAAATACAAAGACCCTCAAAAACTATTTCGTGATAAGAAATCCATTATCACAAAACAAATAAGCAAAGAGCTGACAAAGATGAATGGATTAAAGTTTCAATTAGGTCTCACTGTAAATTTATTTAAAGATGATGGCAATACCAAAAAATACACCACAGCAGTATTACACAGCGAACAAAATGCAATCTTGAACTCTGAAAAAATAAATGAGTTATACGATGAGTCATCTGCATTTATACAAGAGAGTCTTGAAAGATTTACAAACACAGCATCCGGATTAGAAATTGACCACTGTGTTAAGCTTTACTTAAATATTGCAAAGTACGAGCCGTTAAAAGGTTCTTCAGATATGATCAGTGTTTGTTTCATGCAATAAATTCAGCTTTTAATCCAGCTAACAAGAATTCTGATAGATTATCAAAGTATCCTAGTATAGAGTTCTTGAAGAAAGATAACATTGACTTTCCCACTACAATTTTTCAAATAACCAAAGTAGAAAAACAAAATAATCTTGCTATTAATGTTTATGGATATACCATAACAGAAAAAAATAAAAAGGTATCTGTTTTTCCATATAAGATATCAGAACAACCAAAAGATATTGAACGAATTAATTTGATCTTAATATCTGAAGACACTGAGGTTGAATCAGAGAATGAAGACGATCCAAATAATGAAGAAGGAATTATAGATGACAACTATAACCCTGATGATTATTTCAACGAACCAAAAAAATTAACAAAAACATATCACTATTGCTGGATTAAAAATCTGAATAGACTACTCTGGGACCAAAATAAACACCATGGTCAAACTTACTTCTGCGATCGTTGCCTTCACGGCTATTCTGGAAAAGGACTACTTAGCAAACACAAAGAAGACTGTGATGGTATCAACAAAAATTCGTGCAGAATAGAAATGCCGCAAGAAGGTAAAAATACTGTAAAATTTAAAAATCATCACAATCAGATGTCTGTGCCTTATCTAATATATGCTGATTTTGAGAGTATAATCAAACCACAATCAATCAAATTTGGAAAAAAATCTGAAATTCAAAATGTACACGAAGCTTGCGGGTTTGGATACCAGGTTGTCAGATATGATGGCAAAGCTGAAGAACCTGTTATTTACAGAGGTGAAGATGTTGTTGAAAAGTTTTTAAATCACTTAGAATGTGAGAAGAGCAGCATTAATAATATATTTGCTCACCTAAACCCATTAATCATGACACAACAAAATGAGGAAGATTATGAAAAAGCAACACACTGCTGGATATGCGAGAATGAAATAGGTAGGAAATGTGGCAAAAACTGTAAAGTAAGAGACCACTGTCATTTTACAGGTGAATATAGAGGTGCAGCACACAAAAACTGTATCCTGAAACTGAAAATAAAACCAAATAAAACAATCATCCCTGTTGTATTTCACAACCTCAAAGGATATGATAGTCATCTCATCATGCAAAAAATACATAAAATGACAGGTAATATTACATGCATTCCAAACAACGCTGAAAAGTATATTTCATTTAGTGCCGGACAACTTAGATATTTGGATAGCTTTGAGTTTGTGGCTTCGTCTCTGGAAACATTGGTTAAAGCAACAGACAAATCTTATTTTAAAATTACCAAAAATCAGTTTGGAGAACAAACATATTTACTTTTACGAAAAGGTGTTTATTCATACGAATATATGGACAGTATGGAAAGATTCAAGGAAACGCAATTACCGCCTATAGAAAAGTTTTACAGTAGTCTCTCAGATGAAAGTATAAGTCCCGAAGATTACGAATACGCTCATTTAGAAAAACATGTATGAGTGCATACAAACTTGATGCTTTACATTACTATACAGCACCTGGATTATCTTGGGATGCTTTACTCAAACATTCAAAAATAGAATTAGAACTTTTGACAGACATTGACATGCACTTGTTTCTAGAAAAAGGAATGCGAGGTGGCATAATTATGGTATCAAAAAGATATGCCAAAGCAAACAATCCACATGTAGCTGATTATAAACCTAACGAGAAAAACAACTCCTTAATGTATTTTGATGCAAATAATCTTTATGGATGGGCAATGAGTCAGTCACTTCCATATTCTGGCTTTGGTTGGAAAACCAAAAACAAGAAAGGAAAATATTCTAAACCGAAACCTGGCAAAGGACAAATACTTGAAGTTGATTTGGTATATCCTAAAGAGCTCCATGAAGCTCACAATGACTATCCGCTTGCACCGGAAAGATTAGCAGTGATAAAAAAATGGTTGTCTGAATACCAGACAGATTTGTTAGAAAATAATAGAATGATAAATACAGAACAACAAGTTCCCAATCTTATGAACAAAGAAAAATATGTGTTACATTATAAAAACCTGCAACTGTATTTATCTTTAGGTATGAAACTAAAAAAAGTACACAGAGTATTAGAATTTAATGAAAAAACATGGATGGCATCATACATAAACCTAAATACAGAACTTAGAAAAAAAGCTAAATCAAACTTTGAAAAAGATTTTTACAAACTTATGAACAACCCTGTGTTTGGCAAGACAATGGAAAATCTAGGCAAGCGGACAGATATAAAACTAGTCAGAACTGACGGCTCCGAAAATGAAAATATAAGAAAAATAATAGCCAAACCCAACTTTAACAGGCGTATAAAATGTTCAGATGAATTGTCAGCAATACATGTGAACAAAACAAAATTAACATTAAACAAACCAATTTATGTTGGAATGTCAGTATTGGATTTATCAAAGTACATGATGTATGACTGGTACTATAATAACCTAAAGAAAAGGTACGGAGATGACTGTACTTTATTTATTGGTAGATATTAAAACAGAAGATGTGTACAAAGACATGGCTGAAATGAAAGATGAGTATGATCTAAGTGATTATCAGAAATATCATCCACTGCACGATGATACAAATAAAAAAGTATTAGGTAAAATGAAAGATGAATGTGCTGGTGTTCCTATAGTTGAGTATGTTGGATTAAGGCCCAAACTATATTCTATTTTGAGAGCGGATGAGCAGATGATTGAGAAAGTAATAAATAAAATGAAAGATGAATGTCCTGGTGTTTCGATAGTTGAGTATATTTAATCAAGACCCGAACTATATTCAATTGGGGAGCGGATGTGCAGATGATTGAGAAAGTAACAGACAAAATAAAAGATAAATGTGTTCCTATAGTTGAATCCAAACTATGTTCTATTTTGGGAGCGGATGAGCAGACTATTGAGAAAGTAGTAGATACAATAATAAATAAAATAAAAGATGATGGTGATTCTATAGATGAGTATATAGCTAAGAATATTGGATTAAGATCCAAACTATATTCGATGTTGAGAGCGGATGTGCAGATTGTTAAGAAATAATGGAAGATGAAAATATTGGATTAATATCCAAACAAGATTCTATTTTGAAAGTGAATGAGCAGATTATTAAAAAAGCAAAGGGTGTAAAAAAATATGTAGTCGAAAAACACATAAACTTTGAGAACTACAAGGATGCATTGTTTGGCAAGAAAAAATACACCCATGAAATGAATATGATACGCTCAATAAAGCATGAGATATATGGCATAAAAGTAAACAAAGTAACACTGTCACCATTTTACTCTAAAAGATACATAGCACCAGACGGTATTAAAACTGATGCACATGGTTTCTATAAAAACTTATGAATTTGGATATTAGCAGGAACAATAAGTAATTCTTCTTTGACAAATCCTCTTTGTGGCGCTGGTAATTTCAAATAATAAACTCTTATACCTTGCGTCACCATATAACTTTTAATCTTGTGAATATCTACACTCCACATTGGATCAGTTGCTCTGCGTCTTCCACCTTCTTGTTCCCCGGGTTGATATAAATATCTTACACTTGCATTCATACAGATAGGATCACCTTTTAATATTTTTGTTTCAACAGGAGGAGGCTTTTTTGTCTCAACATTTATTGCTTTGACAACTTCTGGTAGTCTCTTTACCCACTCTCTGTTGCGTTTTTGGGAATCTATTTCCTTAGCATACTGATAGCATACTGATAGCCAAGCAATCTTTCTGCTAATATTCTGTTAAATCTTTCCACTAAAGCTTGGTCTCTGTGTATTTCTGTTCTGCCTCGTCTGATATTTACTTTATGTTTTGCCATCAACTGTGATACTGCACCCATAAATTCTCTGCCTGGATCTACTTGTAATAATTTTGGATATTTCAAATGCCGACTGTATATTTTTTCAAATGCTTTATCAACTTCTTTACTATCCTTGGAAGTTAGTGGCTTTGCTTCTTTGTATCTACTTGCAATATCAACCACAGTCAACGCATATTTATATGTCTTGCGGCCGCGACCAAAGCCAAAATTCACTCCAATGCACTCCATTCTTAGTAGAAACATCAAACCTGGGTTTAACTATTTTTTTTGCTGCTGGTAAATAAATCTGCCACACAGCATGTTTTTTTAAAATTCTAATGCCTTTTTTTCACTGACACCAGCCTCTCTTGCCAATTTTTTAACTGCTGAGTAACCTTTCCAAAATCCTTTTGAGCTGTAATAAATATTTTCCATTTTTTTTACTAAAGATTAAACTTGATATAACTATTAGGAAAAAATGGATATCACAACTGCACAATTTGAGGAACTGCTTGAAGAGCAAAATCAAACTAGCACAAAGAAATTGACAGACTTGGAATTAAACAAAATATACACTTTTACAGATACGAAAATAGTAGATACCGAATATGGTCCATCCATGGTATTGACATTATAAGACAATGGTGAAGTATGGGCGCCTGATCATCTCAAAAATAAATTAGAGAAGAGTGCTAAACCACCATATTATATGCGACCACTTGGATTGAAACCATGTAAAAACAACAACAAAAATAGGTATCATGCATATGACTTAGTCTTTCCAAAGGTTATTTCAAAG